>NW_010587885.1:358269-433109 GCF_000705375.1 Tinamus guttatus
TTTCTCATTACTAATTAGATATTTATCCACTGAGGATTCTTCAGGTAAGTGTTAACCAGAACACGGAAGTAATCAACTTTCAAAAAACAGATGCAGCATATATAGAAATTTTTAGCCACTAGTATAAAGAAAAAAAAATAGACCTATTCTATTTTTTCATTATTTTTGAGAAAGTAGAAAACAATAAATTATAAATTAAAATAAGTAGAATCATGTATTTATATATCTCTGGTAAAGGGGGGTTATGCACCAGAAATGTAATGCATTGATGTGAACTGGAGTATTACTTGAAGTGAAAATTGTATAACACCTTATAAACCAGATAAGAATGACTCTGAACAAGTGACTGATTGTCTTTTTATCTTTTCTTTAAGAAACACTTGCATTCTGTTTCCCTTTCAACTTAGACAGTAAGTAATGTTGCAAAGATTCAGGATACATTCCTCTAGTTTTCAGTTCTTCAAATAATCTACTTCTAGTTAAGGTGGGGTGACAAGCATTTTTTAATTAAGAAAAAAATAGCTTCTATCTTAGACATAGAAAAATGTGCAAGCGTGTTTGTCATTGGTTTCATGCAGTTGGTGTAAAAATATAGCTTATTTATTGATTCACAAAATATGTGAAATTGCTCTTTAAAATGGGTAAGATATCGACGGCCTTTGGAGGGATATAGAGCACAGGATTGTGAATGACTGCAGAAACTGCTCTAGCATTTTGCACAGATAGATATGTAGTAATTAATAAATGCTTTAAAAATCCACACATATAATTAAATTAAATGAATCTGTGAAACTTTTTCATTCACAAGAATCAATAATAACAAAAGCAGCAATATGCAAAACAAAGTAGTGTCCTTATTTTTAACTTGGCATCTGGTACGTTAGTTTTGGTCATACTGCTCGAATAAACTTCTGATATTAATCTTCAGGACAGCAGTACTGAAATTTCTCAGTATTGAATAGAGCTAATCGTACTTTATTGATTGTAGTTATATATCTTTCCTGGGATTCAACCAGAATGCAAAGAAAACAGATCTATTTCATTTACAACACTTACATAAAACATCCTGTGTATCCTGTGTTGAAATATTGTATTCATGGAATTCATCTGCACTGAATGCACATGAATAAGATTACTACTTTTGATTTATGATGAATATCAACTAGAACTAAGTACTACTATATCATACTGTGTTTTAATGATTAACGTGGAATCATTTATCTTTTGCATAGACATGGCAAAATGAATTTGTCTCTGGACCAAGACTTTGAAATAGATTGTTAATTATGTAGCTTAGGATGTTTAGTGTGTGTGATATTTCAGTTTTCTATGAGACAAACAATCTGCATTCGTTCCTAGAGCACTTTTGCCTTGTCAAGAATGCTTTTCTTTTTTATCAGGCAGGAGAAAGCATATCATTATTGGAAAAATCAATTTGTTCTGAATATCAATGGTAATTCAATTATACGATCATTTGGTAAATGAAAGATTAAAATGTATATTGATCATGAATTAAGAAGCTGAGGAAACACTTTAAATGCTTATTTTCTCTTGTACTACTTTGCTGAACCAACAGCACTGTTAATTCCATTTTTAAACTGGTCATACTTTGGGAACACACGTAATCATTCCGCTAAGCTGTTTGCTATTTTGGGGCATGATGAAAACAGAGCAGTATATTCCAATTCTAAATAGTTTGGTTGTAATAAAATCTTAAATGAGATAAGGGGTAGAAGAGGTTAGATTTTAAGGAGGTGGTACCTGTAAGGTGACTCTATCAGTCATAGTCCAGGGATTTGAGAAGTGCAGAATAGTCCAGTTGGTTTTGTGGGGGTTGCTTGGCTGCTCACCTGGCTCCCCGCCACAACCTGCCGAAGGGCCCATGTATTTGTTGTTGTCATTTCCCATTTTGCTGACGGGAGGCTCGGGTCTTGCAGGCAAGGTTCTCATCCAGCAAAGCGTTCAGGTCCTGTCAAAGGGACCATATGGAGAAGAGAGGCATCCAGGAGGCCCTGTTTGGGGCATATACTGAACGTTTTGTCATATATAAAATCATGCTTCTTTTCCCAAGCCTTGAAAACCTTGCCTAACATATTCTGGGCTACTGTAACACTCCAAGAACATTCTCTAGCGTTGAAAACTATTATGAAATTATTAAGTAAAAGTTTTATAGAAATCTCTGTGCTCCAGCTGATTTCTGAGCAAAGCTTAAGACGACTGTTTTGACGTACAAATCAAGAATGGTGTTGCTCTTGGTTACAAGAGTCATCTCTTTTGCATGAATCGGTATAGTTTCTTTCTTCTCTTTTACTTTGGAAGGAAGAGAAAGTGCCTGCCAACATTTTCGAATCTGAAACTGTAAACACCAAGGCTAAAAGCTGCATGAAAGGTTGTGTGGGTCATTAAAGTGATAAATAATATCCTTTGCTGCTTAATTAAGAATGACTTGTCAAAAAAGAAAAAAAAAATGGTCCCAGAACTTTTGCTTTTCTGTCTGATAGTTTCTGAATGTCTTTATCGCCTCTGAATAGCTTTGTATTAATTATCTAAAATGGGCCAGAAACTATTTTCTGGCCCTGAGACCTACTGGCACTGTATGATTTCTTCCATAAAGCTGAGCTCTCTCAAATTTCCAAATCAGGGTGGCTATGTTCAAAACACCTTCTGGCAGTGTTCCTTGGCCCATATGAATCCCTGAGCCAAGTGGAGGCCTTCTCTGCTTTTTGGATCAAGTCAAAACTGTGCTCAGGACTGTGCTAGTAGCAATGTGGGTGATTGTGTGTCAGCATTTAGGCTTGTACCTTCAGACTTTATTTCATAGGAGAGCTGTGGCATTTCATTTTCTTAAATGGAGTGATTTGACTTTACATTGGAAACTCAGATTTTGTATAAGAATTTCCTTAGCTAGGTCCTCGATCTATAGTTAAGTGATTTCCAGTGGTAGCTCTGCCTGGGGGAAAGTATTCTTAGAGCAGCCATGTGCTACCAAATCAGGTATGTTCCTCCATTTGTTGCAGGCTCTGCAAAAATCAATGTTAAAAGTTTAACAGTGAGATAGATTTGGAGAATCATTTTGTATTTGATTTTGTTTGCTTTTGTTATTTTGGAAGTTCAGCTGCTAATTATCCACTTGGAGAGAGAGAAAGAGTGTTAATGATTCTGGTTTTTTCAGTCATTCATCTGAGATAAATGCTAAGAATAGCACTTTTTAGAGGAAATATGGTAAAACTCCAGAAAATTTGAGCTAAAGGGAAAGATTCTTCTTTATTCCTTAGTGATGAAATATAAGCAGGAAAAAAATCTCAGATACTGCAGCCATAAGCATTTGGTTTTTTTACAATTGTACATCAGTTTTAAAATGAAATGTATTATCTCCATATACATATATATATATATATAAGCAAAATCCTGTTTCTGTGTTCATTTAATCTATGCTTTCCCATCCAAAATAGCACTTCTACAAGCCCTTGCAATAAAAGAATTCCCAAAAGATGCTATAGTGAATATTTTACTACTTGCTCTTAAAAAAAAGCTATCTCAGCCTTGAAAGGATAGTCACTTGCCAATGCCCAACACAATTTCATCACAAGTATTTAGATATCTCTAGGATTTTTTAAATATAAGATGTAGAAATTTGGATAGTCTATGAAGTCTAAACCAGATTTTGACCAACAAAGTTCTAGATAACCCCCCTTTATTTGTTTTTCTGAAATTATAGGTAGCCTTACTAATAAAAGGAATACAGTGGAATCTAATTCAAAACATCAAGTCCCACATCACTGCATTCAGTGGTGTCTGCCTAGAGAGCTTGAAGTTACCTTAAAATTGGTTTAGTTCTAATATAAATTGAAGGTGTTCTTTTTGTAAATTTTGTAATTTTTTTTTTGCCTTGTGACAAAAGTACTTTTTAGACTTATTCTGCTTCTCAGTGATTTTACTACCTATACTATATGGACTACACTACATCCATAAGACAGATGATTTTTCTGTCTTTTGCTTTTATATCTCTACGAGCCATTGATATTTTTCTGTGCCTCATGATCATTTTTTTTATGTTTTCATTTATCTCTCATTTCAGGGATTTCCTGTAGGATCATGACAGATGCAAATTATCAGTAAATTCAATTTGCAGACAACATTTTTTTAAAAAAAATTAAACTAAGGGCATCCGGTATGTAATTATGCTTTTAGAAGTTCAGAAATAGGAAAGTGAAAAATTCTAATAGAGTGAATTCCATTTGTTTCCTGTTTTAGAGGCAGCCAAGCCTGAATCATTGGTCATAAGAAGGTCAATAAAACAACATTCATTACCTGGAGAAGTGAGGCAGTGCCATCTGTCAACTTCACCTTTTAATAAAATTTGCCGAAATAGATACACTGGGAAAAAAAAAAAAAGAACTAGCTTATTTAGACAATGAGAATGACCCTCATAGTAACTTTACCTTCATCCTCAGTGGACTGTCAGTAACTACTTTGCTTCTGTAAGGCTATTTCCAGACATCTTACAGAAGCTCATGCGATTATTTCTGCTTCTTGAAAATGGTTTGACTGAATGCAACCAAATTCCATAATGAAGCACACATGAAAAAGGTCCCTAGGAACAAGTGTTTATCTAGGGAAACTAGATAACTTTCTTTTACTGCAAATGAAATCTTATGAAGAAACATGTATATATATTACATTAGCAGATTTTTTTTTCTTTGTTTTGTTTTATGATTATTATACTAGTAGATAGGTGGGAATAATTCCCCAGGTACCTTTATGTTAGAATTGTAAGTAAGTAAGTGAGGTGTATTTAAATATAGTTTTGAATTTATGAATTATTTTTGACTAACTGTGAAATCATGGACAAATTATTTATCCTGCTTTTTATCTGCATTTATCTGCCTCAGTTTTGTAGAACTGAAATAAGGAATCTTTAGGTATGTTCTACAAGTGTGTTGTTTCATAACCAATATTTTTTAAGCACTTTGCAAATGTGAAATATTGCCTCTATGATAAATTATATACTTGTGGCAAAACCATTTTTATTACTGTTGAGTGTTAAGCCTTAATGTTGTGGTCAGTAAACAATATAAGCTATATAAAAGACATACTGGCTCTCATATTAGCATTTATTAAAAATGCAAGTCCACTTCACTTTGTGTATAACAGACTAGAAAAGTTTCTCATCAGACTATTTTTACTATTGGTAAAAATAATTACACATGTAGGGCTGTCTTTATTTCTTGCATGTTTTCTGAGACCTTATGAAAAATAAAGCTAGGAAGCTTTTTTATGCAGACAGTGTTCTTATACAAACATTTTAATCTGTGTTTTAGACTTTTATGAAGGATATCAATATCAATAATCTCAGCTATCCCATAACACTGTCATGGAACTTGGCAGCGCTTCATGTAGCTTTGCAGGGGCAGTATTATGTATGCTGAACTACTTAGGCTGTAAGTGTCAACTTCTAATATTTCTCTTGATTCTGAACTTCCTCCCAGCTCCTTCATGCTAAAGAATTTGCAAACCAGAGTGTGTTCTTCCCAGATTCCCTTCTGAGGGGAAAAAAAAAAAATCTCCTGAGTATATTTTACTACAGTTGGAATAAAAAAAAAAAAAAAAAAAAAAAAAAAAAAAAAAACCTCTGTCCTTTACTTACCACATAACAAGAAAACAATGCAATTGTATTGCAATTCCGAAATCTTGTCAAGAGCAGCCTACAGTACCATTCAACTACAGAGGAAAAAGAGAGTCCTCCATAGGTTTTCCAGGAATATCTGACTAATTTCATAGGGGGAATCAGGTTCTGATGGGCTCAGCATGGTACATCTGATCACACTACTGTAATAAATGGCAATATGCAATATATGCATTTTTTTAAATCAAAAGCAAAGACTCAGTAATTCAAAATATTTGCCTTAAAGAATATAGCAAATGGCCTTGCAAGCTGTGTGTGCCATGACTTTGACTATTGCTGTGTTAATTATGTGAATGCATCTTTTTCACGCTTGGATAATTCTCTGCACAGTGTGGCAGAACCACATTTTTCCTTGTTTATCTTACATCATAGGTATTCAAGAATAGTAGAAGTTATACCTGTTACAGTACTTCAGAGATGTTTTACCAAGCTGAAATAGATGAGAGGATAGATTAGAAAAACAGCTGAATTTTTTTTTAAAATAGCACCTTTTATTTATTTATTTATTTATTTATTGCCAGTAACATTAGATTGCAAAGCCTTATCAAAGGCCATTTTATCAGATTACTATCTTATCAAAGCTCTTCAAAGTTTACTTGCTCGTGGCATGAAAAGGTTTAAGATACTTTGTCCTTTAATTAAAGGTAGAAATAGTGAAATATGTACCATTTCCCTCTTCTATGAATGGAAATAACAGCTGAGGAATATGATCAAGAAAAAATAATAGGAAGTTAATGCTGTGAAGAAGCACAGATTTTTGTTATGACCCATAAGCCAAAGAGACCAACAATTGGTCATCAGAGGAAGTGAGCAATTAGTGTAATGGTAACGTGAATTTCCTTCACAGAGAATACAGAGACCAATTAGCCAAATAGGAACAAACAGTATCGTGTGTATGTGAGGGCTGAGGACCTGTTTAAAGTGAGATCAAAAACGTATGAAAGATATTGCCATCATTTTTGCCTCTTCCCAACCTATTTTTCTATTCCTATCATCTTATGAAATAGGCTACTGATTTTGGTAGCTTTATGGAAAAGTCATTTTTAACATTATACCTAAGCCTTCACTGCCAATGCCTTCACTTCACATGCCTTTGTTATATGAGCAAGGGCAAAATTGTCACCAAGGTTTGTTGTCAAAATTTCTGTTTTATGTGTTGACTAACATTGATATTATCTGTTCTTCCATGCTCTTCTGCAAAACCCATTTGCTGTGCAAAAAAAAATTAGTTATTGTAAAGCAAATAAACCAAAACAGTTGAACCTGATTCTTGCAAGAATTCTAATGGTATCTAAAAGAGAGATTGTCAGATCTGGAAGTCTTTAAAACTTTATCTCAAAAGAATTCATAGATTTGGGAGACTAATGCTATATGTTGCTTTCACCAAAAAATGCTTTATGAAATGCTAAATTAAATTGTCTTCCCCACTGTTACATAGAAGTCAGAGCGAAGTGCTTTTTCAGTTCAGAGCATTTTTCATTTTTTTGTGTGAAAAAAAAGTTTTTATGGTACACCGAGGCAGTTGGTTAATAGCTTCATCATTGATGCTACACTTCTTATTGAAGTGAAGCTTTCTAAGTAATTATTCCAATATTCAGAGCACAGCTCCTTTCATTTGTGGGAGAAAAAACATCCTGAGTTCATAAAGAGGTATGTTTAAGGCACATCCATTCTTTAAGGAACATTATATATTTCTTCACTTACCTTGCTTGAAGTATAACTAACCATAGCTCTCCTGTTTTTTTCATTCCTTGTGCATTGTGCTTTCAATTTAGGCAGAAAAATATCACAAGCCCTTTAAAGGAAAAAAAAAAAAAAAAAAAAGGAGGCGGGCTGTAACGCTCTACCAGCCAAATAAGATAGACAAATTGGCCTTACAAAGTAGTTTTCTGCATGGTTAGCATTCCGTGAGGATCTTAAATTTTACAAACTCAATTTTGAAATAAATATTCCCTCAAGTTTTAAAAAGACAAAATCTGTTCTGTGACAGAAGATTGACACTGACCTTTCCCATCACTAAGCTCTGAAATTTTTGCCACTTTTACACAGATTGATGAGAATTCATTTCATCAGTGACATATGTAATGGAAATAATAGGATATCACCTTTTATTGAAAGAGGAGATGTTTTGAAAAAGTTTTCACAGATACTTGCTAGAGACTCCTAAAGAGGAATGGGGTGATCAGGGAAAAAGTGTATTTCCCTGGAAGCACAGTCACCTTTCCATTTTCCCCAAATTTGATTTTTCTTTTCTACTCGATAAAATGTATAGCTTTGGCCTTGCTGCCTGACCTCTGATCCCTGCACTCCACACTCTCCATTTTCCATCTCAGTCCCAGGCCTCTTGTCCAGCTTTTGCATTTTCTTCCACCCTTCTCAGTTTGATATTTGTTTGATTTATTTTTTTTCCTAGATTGCAAAAATCCCTGTACCCATCCTCAATAACCAATATCTGAGCTAAATTATTATACTTCACCAAATCTTTTGCTAAATTTGCCGTCAAACCGGAATCCTCGCTTTCTCTCCTTTACATTTTCAGGTGCTTATAGTCTTCCCTACCATTCCCTTTCTCATTGTACAGCCCATTCTAGTCCCTGTCACAGCTAATCTCCCCTTTTTCAAATAATCAGTCTGTGATCTGTTCTTGCTCAAGGACTTGTCTGGATGGAATTGTCTGGGGCCCTTTTGCTATGATGGACTCAGCCATGGGGAATGCACCTTGTATGGAGATTCTAACAAAAAATCCACAAAGCACAGAGTTTGTATGTGGAGGTGTTTAGCATCCTTCCTTTCTGGAAGATATCTTCTAAAATAAATCTAGGGCATAGATGGGACTATAGCACATGGAATTCATAAGATAAGTCAAAAGAAATCTTCCCAATTGTTCCTTCTAAATGTACCTAATTTTACACTGACTTAATGTGTTTTCCCTTCCTCCAATCATCTACGGTTTAATTTTAGTGGCTTGGAAAGGTCATTAAAGTTGTATGATTTGTGTGTAAGTAGAAGCAAAGATGCTGCATCTCAGACTGAGAACCAACCCCTTACATATCAGGCAGTGAATACGAGATAGGAGCTGTGAAAGGGAATAACAAAACACTCCATGGATAGTAGTTATGCCGTCGTTCAATAGCGTAGCTGGGTAAAGCAGTAATCTGTTCTTGGCTTCCTTTTCCTTACTGAGCTATGAGAGCATTATAGCTACTGCAGCCGCAGGGCAATAGTGACATGTTATCTGTGGTTCAAGCACTACTGGCAGGAGACATTCCCATATCTAATAAATAAAACAAATCTGCCCAAGCACAAGGGAGGTTTTCTTCTGCTAAGGACCATCATGAGTCTTCCATCCCTGGAGAATTCTGTATTTCACTTTATTCACATAGAGGGATGCATATTCTAAAAAATTGCCAGATTTGATTTACCTTTCAAAAGCTAGCTACTTTTCATGGTCAAATCACATTAGTAGCATTTTTAATAAGTAAGCTTTTTCAGTCTTATTCGGTCTTGTATGTTTACACATTTTTGAGCTTTCATAATACTTTTAAATGGCAGTCTTGGTTTCCATAAGCCCCCAAAGCTTTCCTGTATGCTTTTCTCACACTTGAGTGTTGTTTAGAGGGAGCAGTTAATTTTCTACCAGATTTCAGAGCAGCACAATAATGTAAATGCGCTTTTGCCTCTCATGGGACGCAAGCTATGCTAATGCTACTGCAGACTTCGAAGAACTGTCAGCTTCCTCCAGAAGGAAGCATTGATACTATTTGCAGTGACAATACGTACCTTTTTTTTTTTTTTTGGTAAATGTGTGCTAGGGAGTTGAAAGAAAAGAAAACAGAGAGTGAGAATCAGAGGAATTCAGGAAAGAGGAATTAGAGAGGATTACACTTCACTGAGGAGCAGGTCCGTTTGTGATGAGCTAGCGTTTCTGGAACAAGTTATAAAAGCTTCTTCAGTAATCATGACGGCATCAACACTGAGGTTTACAGCACCCAGTGCTTTCAGGATTTCTGCAGGGAGTGTAAACATGCTATACCCATAGTGCCTGCACTAATGTCTGTCTAAACATTTGAGTCAGTCAACAGGACAAGGCTTAGGAAGATATTTGTAGCCAAATAACTGTACAACAACACATCCTATGTAGTATGTCTCTGTTAATGTTAAAATGAAGGGAAATTAGTAAATATGATGTAACTGAGTCAACAACCTTTCTTTGGTTACATGAATTTGCATTATGAGGTGTTAAACTAGCCTCTGATTAAATAATTGGGAAAACAACCCTAGAGATGATCCAGGTCATGGCTTATATCACACACAATTTTTATCTTCACATAGAACTTTACTATATTTAATTACTTAGTTCATCTCTTGTGTTGACAATCATTTTCTGAATTTCCTTAGTTCATTTGCTTTGCATATTTAAAAATTAATTCTTGCATACAAAACTATGTTAAATGACTGTTTGCAAACTCAATTGAAAACAGCTCATTGTTAAAACATCCCATCATTTTAAAGTGCATTTTTGTTCATTGTTAAAACATCCCATCATTTTAAAGTGCATTTTATACATAGTTAACTCCAGACAGCTAGATCATAGGTTTATTTGAAGGTAATAGGTAACTTAAGAGGATATTATAAAAGTCAAGGTGCGAAACCAGATAGGAAAAAAGATATTTTGGAAAACATTTTATTTTGAGGATATTTTAACCTCTTTGGAAAAGGTCATTTATTTTATAGTGTAGAACACATTTCAATGAGCTCTTTCAAAATTAAAATATAATTTAATATTATAGTTACGTCTACTTATGATATGGCCCAGTAAATATGTTTTTAAAAAGTATTATTACGGTGATCAGAACATATCTCTTTCAAAATTCCGAATTGTTCCTCAGTTTAGTAAAGAACAACAGGAGATAAATCATTGGAAAAAATCTGCTTTTACTAGTCAGGAAGGAGAATAGAATAATTGGAAAATAATGGATATGAAACAGAAAATCCAGGATATCTAGAAGACAGCTTGCAGTGGGATACAATTTACTACAGTTACTTGTGTATGACTTTGTAGCCTGCGAGGAAATGGAGAGCTCTTTCCACATTTAAATCAAAATATTCTGTAGACAGTAGGAAGATGTCTACTGATTTCATTTGGCTTTTAATCAAGTATAGTAAGAAACTTAGCTAATAATAAGATATTAAGCATCACTATGAATAAACATTAGGTGTGAAACTTTAAGTGTGAAATTTATGACACACAAATTCCCTACAGAGTAAACAGGATTCAGTACATTGTAGGCATTCAGAATATCTAGTGCTTCAGTGTGGATGGCTATACCAATCAGTAGAAAACAGTGAAAATAATGTATTCCTAAAATTATGAATAAGATATACATGTACATTGGTATTCGTAGGATTACATTCCCAGACTGCTTCGAGTACTTAATCGACTGCATTGTGCAGAATTTCCTTTTCTGTCTGGACATGTTGTTGCTCTGCTCTGCAATGAATTTAGATTTGTCTGTGCAGGTTAGATGTACCTTGAGAACTCCCTCTGGGTTTGATCCCTCTGGGGATTTAATTTTCAGGACATCCAGCTTGTGAAACCCATCTAAGACTAGGAGGGAAAGGATTACATGACTAGTTCAGCTCACTCAGGAAAGAGGCACCTGGAGATGTGTGTGGTATGCTTTGGGGAAAGCATACACATCTACAGCATCTCAAGGCTTATGGAGGGTATGATGTTCGTTATAATCCTTTGCTAGAATGGGAGCTCCTAAATTCTGCCTAGTTAGACCTGCAAGAGCTTTCTGAGACCTCTCCTGTCTAAAAATTGCTTTACATTCTGTTATAGACTATAGGGATATCTGGATGAGGAAGAGAAACTATAAAAAGCAAAACAGGTTAAAGGTTATCTATTAGCTAATTGGAGTTACTGGAATGATGAACCTGAGTTAGTGTCTTTCAAGCCACATTATAATTAATTTGGGTGATCAGGACACTGCTCCAATTATGACACAGGGCAAATCTTAGTCCTGGAAAGCTGAATAACCATTTTAGTTTTTGTTTTTTAAAATGTGTGATTGTAAAATGTATGAAGCCTTCACTATGGTATTTCTGGATGTGAGTTCAAATACCATATTTTAGAATTTAGGTATAGATCAAGGGACTGTAAATGCCAAGCTCTTATGCTTGAGTTAGGTACCTGAGTACCTTTTGAGGATCTCAGTTTAAGGTTTGTTTTATCATCCATAGAATGGTAAGAATAATGCTTCATTACCTCACAGACATACATCACACACATATATCTATTAATCTTTAATTTTAAAATTGTCATATCACCAGTGGGTCATATAGCACATCACATCCAGCTGTGAGAAAGAGTGAAAAGATTATTTATACTTAAAGACATAGGTATCAATGGTGTGATACTATGTGTGTGAAGATATTTTTGTAAGGAAATCAGTGAAAACTTTCTGTTTAAAAATCAGGTTTCATCTGACAGTTAATGATGTAATACATAAAAAAATAGTGTAAGTAAGCAGAATATCATTTATGTTCCAATTGGTGTTTCCCTTTTTAAGTCGGTTACATTACGTTATTTCAGTAATAATTTTAAATCTGTCTTTATCTTTCATGCTTCCACATCCATTACCTCAAATAAATAATATTTAATTTTCTCTTGACTGAGAAAAAATAAGTCATAAAACAGTGAACAATTTACACTCTCCTGAGACGAAACAGTATTTTTTTTTTTCCTAGGGATTGATCTCACTGTATGCAGCACACTCAAATTTATAGCAAATGCACATTGAAATTGACAGCAAATTTTCTCTTGAATATGTAATTCACTGGGAATTACACTTAGGATAAATGCAGATAGATAGAATCTATGCATGATTCTGCCCATGCTTGTGTGTTTCTTCTATTTGTGATATTTTGATGTCTGAAAATGCAAAGCCTCAGATTTATTCTAAATTAAAAAAAAAAAAAAAAAAAAGAGAGAGACAAAAAGAAAGATGCTGAACTGGAATTAAACACATTAAACAACATTAAACTGAAGTGGCTTTATGAAGTGCATGGGTGAAAGCAGTGACTTTTAGCTGAGATGATTGGCATTAGTGTAAATGAAAACATAATTCATCTCCCTTGACGAAACGTTCTGCTTCACTGTGCTTTCTAGGTCTCTGGACTATATTTACATCCTCATTGAGTGCTTTCCCTTTCAAAAACCTGTTAGGACAAGCTATCCCTTCATACCTGCATATGGCTCATATATAGTTGCTAAAGAGTTTCTAGAGGTGCACAACAGACTCTTAAGACTCTTGGATCAATACAAACAGTGCAATCCTTGCACTGACAAAAAAAAAGAATGCGTTAGGAAAGACTGACATGTCTTCTTGGCCCATGTAAAAGGAAAATCTTTTTTACTGATGACATAATCCTGCTGTGGAAGTACTTCAATTTAAAATTTTGAATAAGCAACTGGCATTATGACAGCACTTTACTGACTTTAGTTTATAGTTTATATATTTTATGTATATGTATATAGTGAAAAGTGATTTAAAATCACATTTCTGTAATGAGTTTTCTGGTGATCAAGATTGTTCAAGAATGGTTTTACAAATAATATTTTTGATGGCTTAAATTGGACAAAAGAGGGTCTCTTGGTCTGAACCTTTCAAGAAGTTCTCTTGAAACACACCTCATATAAATAGATACCAGTGTGGACAGAGATGCTCTCATTAAGTCACTATGAAATATTAACTAAATCTTGTAATGTTAAATTAAGCTATTCTTTAACATCCTTTTTTTTTCTATATTTACATTCTTTTTAGATTTTTTATTTAAAATTAATAGCAGTTTGAACCATTAACTCATGTAATTGAGAGTATTATATATATTTTTTTATTTTAATTTGCCTATTTGTTGCTTTCAAATTCTGAATGAAAATATACATTAATAAAGAAGAGAAAAGAAAGATAATATAGGGTGAAATACTGCACTTTGAAAACTGAACTGGAATACATATATCAAGTGCTGAACTCCTGACTACATCTTTTCTGAGGTATGGGGGAGGCCTATGTTTTAAACTGCACGTAGCAAAATTCAGCATATAATTCATTAATTGATTGCACTTCTGATAGCTAATAATTCCAGAAATAGTACTGTCCTGTTCAATATTAAATTGCATCAGACGATTTATTGTTCCTCTATTTTAAACATATGCAAATATGCAATATGCATATATGCATATGTAGAATATGCAAATACTTTTTAGTCTTCATGTATTTTGTTAATACAGGATTATGAAAGTGTTTCTTCCATCCTTAATGAAAGCCTGAGCTGTCTAAGAATTATGAAAATCAGGCAGAAAAAATGATGTCTTGCTAGCAAATCACTGTCTGTTACTGTATCTGGCTTCTAGTTCATGATGTGGATTCAATCTGCTATTTGGAAGGAGAATTCTGAGAATTTCTCTGCCTGGATATTTTGAAGAAATTAAATGTATTTCTAACTCAGTTTGAATGAATTCATGTCCTTTAATGCCTATTGTCACTGCAAAAGTGACTTGCTAACTGCTGCACCCTTCTGCCCTCTTTTATTTTCCTGTAATTCAATGAACCTCTTATGCATAAGATGACATGATGGGGCAGCAGTCCCAAAAGCTTATGCAATAGGGGTGAGGAAATTTTCCTGTACTGAATGTATTTTTGAGAAACTGAACTCTTGATTTACTATGAGGTGTATGTGATTCCACAAATGGAGTCAGTGAAGCCTGCAGACCAGGTGCATCTGGCACACCAAAACACAGCATTAGTACTCTTGCTAAAAAAGGAAAGGAAAGGAAAGGAAAGGAAAGGAAAGGAAAGGAAAGGAAAGGAAAGGAAAGGAAAGGAAAGGAAAGGAAAGGAAAGGAAAGGAAAGGAAAGGAAAGGAAAGGAAAGGAAAGGAAAGGAAAGGAAAGAAAAAAGAAAAGAAAAGAAAAGAAAAGAAAAGAGAAAGGAGTTAAAGGAGTTAAAGAAGGAAAGGAAGGAAGGAAGGAAAGAAGGGAGGGAGGGAGGGAGGAAGGAAGGGAGAAAGGAAGAAAGAGAGGGAGGGAAGGAAGGAAGGAAGCTATTTTAGCAGTATTTCTGTAAAAATAGTGATCTACAAATATCCTCTCCTATTCTTTCAGATGGGCAATTTTATACACAGTACAGCTTCTTCATTAGCAGTTACCACTAATGAAATTTATTTAAAATAATAAAGAGATAAATTAAAATGAAATTTCCTTCCATATAAACCTTCAGTCATTTCTGTGTTGGGAATAATATGGATTTATTAATAGAGAAATGAATTGAGTCTAGTCAGACAGACATAATAACATCATAAAGATTGACTATGAGTAAACTTAAATCTATTTTTGTTTCCAAGACAGATTTTAGCTCACACCTTACATACGATTGAGAACATAGTTATTATTTTTCTAACATGCTGTCTTTTGAACAAGATGTTCAAAATAATAAGAGCCAAATTTGGCATATTATGTCTTTTTTTTTTTTTTTTTTTTTTTTTTTTTTTTGTGGAGAAGTGGAGAATCAGGAAAGGCTAATAGGGAAGGAAAGCTAGAGAAGATTTGTGTATATATCCCACGCAGAGTCTTGTCTGGAAATTAAGATGACTCTGGGACTCTACTGTGGTGTTCTGGAAAGCAGCCCCAGTTAATGATATGAGTAATGAGAGGATGACCATTCCACCATCACTTCATTTTAGAGCATAATTAAAAGTCAGTGAGACATCATAACTTGGCACAGAACTTGAAGGCGGTTTTATCATCTTGTTTTTGATCTCTACTCTCTTTTGAAACTTTGGCATCTACCATAACATTGTACTTCATCATCTTGAAAGATAATCTGTCTAGAACAGGCCACAAGGGTAAACAAATATATTTGGTCACCTTCTTCAATTTTTCTTAAACACTATTGGGAAACTGAGAATTATAGTTCTGTAACCATTGACACTGGGTACCTTTCATCTCCCCTACCCTATGTCAGAGCCCACTCCCCTCTTACCACGTTCTTGAAGGAATACCGCACGTGGGGAGTTTCCATGTTTAATAACAAATGCATTTATATAATTCTCATTACCAGTCTCTCTAATATGCTCCAGGACTTATCTATAACTCAAGGATGAACACCTTTTTGAACCACTCAACTGATATGGTCACTTTGGTTTGAGCCAAGTTCTTCTTTGCAGGAGCTGCAGTCAGCCCTGCAGACTTCCCAGAGCACGTCTGTCTCCTCAGGCCCTGTCCGTCTCCTCAGGCCTTTCTTTCACTTCAGGGATTCACTGTCTGGACACACCTTATTTCTTTAAGGCATGTTTTTCTTTTGCAAAATGTGGTGACTAAGTAGTTCGTACAATGTGTGTCCTGTGAACTTTTAAACTCTGATGTCGCTACAGTCCAAACCAGAGAAGTTTTCAGTCTTTGCCATTCACAGTTTTTCCTTTTTGTGTTTCTTTCACTTTGAGAAATACTGAATCACACTATGCATGCAGTATCACCAATAATTTCACACTATTTTGGTGTTTATTCTCCTCTGTCACCCAGGACAATTTTAATCTAGTCTAAAGGACATACATACAGACAGGGCTTTTAATAAAAAAGAATAACCCTCTTTACAAGAAAAGGGAAGTAGCGTAAGTCACATAAGGCTCTGTTAAAAGAGAACTTCAGAAAATTCACTATATTTTCAAGGATTCAGCTGTTCTTTCTTTCTTTTTTTTTTTTTTGTCAGCATTTCCTTATCCTTATTAATAGTTTAAAACATTCAGCAATGTAATTGTGAAGGTCTACTGAGCAGGTTAAGGTCTTTAAAGTCCCAAACCTAATTTACTTAAATAGTGTTGAACAATGATGTATTCATAGCAACAACTTTGTGTCAGTATTCCATCAAAAATGAATACTGAAGACCTCATTTTACTGTTTTAGTAGAGCAATTACTTCATTTTTGAAAAAGCTACTTTTATATTCTTAACAAAAATAACAAATTTCTTGAATTTGATCTGCAAGTGCAATCTGAAAAAATAGTAGATTGATCTCTGCAACGAACCAACCCTTACTAATTACCAAATCATTCCTCAACTGCTGAGACAACTTTTTATAATTTAACACTGAAAGAAATTGTCTGTTTGAGGAATACTTTGATAAGAATAATAATTTGCTGTCTTAACTTTGGGTAGCAGCTTTAATTAGATGTTATTCATGGGCTTTTTCTTCAATCTGAGACATCACTTTTAAGCATGTGTGTATGCATTTTTCCTTTGTTGGATGCTTCATCAGCATAAGTTTTTTTTTTAATATTTTCATTTACATGAATTTCAGCTTTTTGATGTAAATGCATATGTGAGTAAAAAGCCTCTGCTCTCTTAAATAATACATTAGATGATGCTTATAACACAAAGTCTGTAAAATTTTTACGTAATTGATACTGTCAGCATTATTTTAGCTTTTAAATAGCAGGTACTCATTGAATGACATTACACTTAGGAAGAATTATGAATGTTGAATGTACACTACTGCTAATACATGCTACCAACATGATATCTATTTAAAAGTCATGAGTCATTGCAAACCTTTTCAAACGTAGTGCTGGCCTGCCTTAATACAGAAATTATTTTTCTAGGGTAAAAAATAATTTATTAAATTAAATTATACTTTTCGTTTTAGAGTTTCTATTTCACTCACAATTTAGATTGATATATAGTTGATTGGAAAAGATTAAGAGCCATAATTTCCAAGGGCAATGAGAACAGATAGCTTATCACAGAGTCAATCTTAGAATTATTTAGCAATCAAAAATGCTACAAAATTATACTCATAAATCTCATAAAATACAATCTCATAGATTTGGTTGTATTTTCGTGATAGAATTCTTCATTAACATGACAACTTCTGTTTTTGAATAGCATAATCATGGTCTTTAGGAGGCATTAGGTGAAGTTTGGACAATTCACCTTTTCTTGAACTCCTATCCTAATTTTTTGTGACTCAAATCCTATTTTCCCATTTAAATTGTACTTTTTCATTCTTTTAATGAATATCCTCTCACGTTTTAGAAGATTTTAACCATAATGTCATGCATTTTTTTCTTCTGAATATCACACTTCCTTCCGCTGAGTAGTTCTGCAGCCCTTGACTTTGCTTGGACAGCTTTGTTTCAGCATCAGCTGTCTCCTGCTCTGTGAACTTCCACAGGGTGCACATAGATAATTTCACAGCCCTTACTACCAGGCATGGCTGAGCATTTCGAGACTGCTGTAAGTGTTCCTCTCTAAGTGTTCCTTCGTTATGCTGGCTCAGGCTATGTTCCCAGCCCTGTTTCTTGTCTCAGTCCAGGCATTGTTCAGTCATCAGCTCCAGCAAGGGAGATTTACCATGCTCCTAGATCTGTATAATAGGTCTCAAACACTCATAGAGACATTACCAAAACACAGAGATTTACTTCTATTATAGGTATTTGTACGTTGCCTATTGGTTACCCACATTTTTGGCCTGTCAAATTACTAGTGCAAAGATACTTTCCAAAAACACATTACATGAAACTGTGAGACATTTTTTTCAGGTGTATTTGTAATTTTCAATTATTTTCTTACTCACTGTCAGTGAAAAAGTAGTGCTCAAGTAATTTTTTTCAGTTTGAAGGTGCTCCTCTATTTATATTGAGCTGACCTGCGTGAATATAGAGCAAAGAAGAAAAGATTAGCCTGAAGCAAAGTAGTCCAGTATATATATATGAATGCTCAAACATGAATAATAAATTGCACAGGGAATACTAACATTTTTCTACAGCAGCATGTTCAGGTTTAATATGTACTCTGTCTTATTTTAACTGATTAGAAAAAAAGGACACTGAAAATTTTTAGCATAATTGGTCACCCTTCCCATTGAAATAGTCGAAGGGTATACCTACAAAGTCCAGGGCCGAATTTAGGTCTAATAGATTTCCATACTAGATAATAAAATGAGACAAGAACTGGTCTTTCCCTACTGGCATTCTTATTTTACTGTAATGAACCTTGACAAATGTTCTCAGTTTATATTATCAGATATGTCTTCCACTGCTCAGGAAGTAGGTGGTATGAAAATAACTTTCATGAAAAACAGAATAAAAAAAAAAAAAAAAAAGAAGAAGACTTCATCAAAACAAATTATTCATACTTGACAAAATTAAGCCATTGGGGATAGGTGATCTCTAAGAAAAAGAATACTAAGAGTTTTTATCCACAAGTGACACATTTTCTGGATAAGATGGCTCCATTGTCAGAAAACTTGGCCATCATGCTGTTACTATTGATGGCTAGCGATGACATGTAACAGCTTGTGTAAAAATATTGAAGTGAGATTTCTATTCAATAAAATTAAGACGATCTAAGTTTATTATGGAAGTATTAACTGCTTATATTATCAACATAATTGTTAATGACATTAACAAATATTAATGCCATTGCCATTGGGGTTTGCAGCTGTTGGTAAATCCTCACTGTCTTAATTTTACGTATAATCAATCCTGGACAAATTAGAATTTTACAGCTATCCAGAAGGCATGTCCTGTATGAATATTAAACTAGTGACAGTGATCTCTATGTGGCAAAGGTGCAAGTCCTGGTCTTGTACAATCAGAGAGCTGTCTGTGACAGACCGGCTTTTCTCATCATGCTTGAGTGACATAGTTGTGATGAGCCCTGTCTTATGTTAGATATCACACCATCACACCAGAAAAAAAGATCGTCATCGTATTTGGATCCTTAATAACTATTTTGCTAATTAATGCATGTGGTGTTATCACAGCTAGTTTGCCAGACCACATACAGAGACACAATCCACTTTTAAAAATTACCCGAAAAACATTCAATTCCTGTCAAATAAACCAGTGTCATTCTCTCAAAAAGTTTTAAGATCTTCACTGTATCTTGTATGTCTTTGGCATATACCCCATTTTCTATTGCTCTTTTTTTTTTTTTCTTTTTGACCATGAGAGGTGAGCTAACAGTTTAGCTTCACTTTGATAAAGTCGGGCGAAGATGTGCTAGAGATTGTGTGTCAATTAACATTTTATTCACAACACAGAAAGTAACCTTGGGTTCTCATTTCATAGAGGAAATGAGAAAATTCTGGAGGTTGACTTTTCCTTTCCTTCATTTATAAATGTATCCATAATAGGGAAGGAAAAATCACATAGAAAATGGATATGTATTTATAAAATAAATAGATATAATTAGATATAATGAAAGGAATTATTCAACAAAGTACATATTGAATTGACTTTGTATATTTTAATACTTGGAAATGATCTAAGGCAATTATTTCAATAGTGTATTGAAGACAGAGAAAAGAAAGAGATTTAGTAAGTACAACATTGAGATTTCAAATTTTTTTTTATGAGTACAGAGCATGTAAACTCATTTAAGCTGATTACAGTGTATTTTCTGTGTCTTTAAACTTACTTAGTTTCATATGCTGGATTATTATTTTGAAATAACATTTACTTTACATTTTGTTCAGCAAAAAGTAATTATCAAATAAACAGATTCCAATTCTGCCTTGCCTGCATATCACAATCAGAATTCTTTTAATTCTTTTAACTACAACAACTTTTTTAAAAAAGGAAGATTTTATTCCTGCTTTACTGAGCATTGGAAAATAGAAACTAAATGATGAAGCCTTGATGTAGTGCATGTGTCAAACATTATTAAATCTGGTGAAATAGAGGTCTTAACACCTATTTCTTCATGTGAAAAAGGAGCACAGAGACCATCACTGCAAAGAATCTGTATAAAATTCAGACCTTCTACTTTGCTGCTGAGAAATATGTAATTAACTTCAACTCTATTTCTAGTGCCAGTAAAATTAAATTCAAAATTTTTCTTTAGATCTGTCGAATACATTTGTACTAGCACATTACAACCAACATTTCTTGAAATGAAAGTGCACCACCATCATTCCAAGATTATTTTGAAATTCAATATTCACCTCACTCTTCCAGCAGACTTACAGTATTTATATGTTACTCCACAATACTTATGATGTTAAACACCCACTGGTCAGAAACCAGGTAAGTTTTTTTACATTCTTGCTGTAGGGTGTGTAGTGATATGCTGGAGATCACAGCAAGATCTGAGTCAGAAACAGCTTACTCTGCTACCCCAGATAGGCCAGGCTGAATTAGCTCACTTGTGCTGAATTGCTGTACTGATTCTGATATGTGAACCAGCTTGTTCAGAACTGTCTCAAATATTTCTGCTTTTCCTCCCAAAAGACATTGCTTTTCATATGTATTTTAAAGTTTTGCAACAGTATGTAAAGAACTCCAAGGTTTACTGGGGCGGAAAATAAATGCAGAAACCAAATATGACTATTCATCTATCCCTTAGAATTAACAAACTTCTTTTCTCATGCAACATATGAGTATCTGTACAGTGAATAGGAACCTGTAGTCTGTAATTTTACTACTGTATAAATCATGGAATCAAACTAGATTTTTCCTCTAACTGGGCTATAGAGGAGCCTTCACTATCTGTAAAACCACACAGTCCCTATTAAGTTTTCAATTTAAAAAATGATCAAGATTGAGTGGCATTTTGCAAGATCTTTTGATGATTGACAGAAATCTGCAGTTCAAAATATTTAGAGATCACTAACCCAGGTTATGACATAAAGATAGAGAGACTTGGGAACATGCCTGGATCTTTAAAAGAGAAGTCATAAGTGGCCTTCAGGAGGTTTCAGACCAAGAAATCCCAAAGGACAGGACAACTACTTGCAGCCCCAAATACAATGTCTGCAGACAAATGTGAGATTCAGTTTTGCCCTTAACATTTCCATATCACTAATTCCAGGAAGTTGTGCTGCTTTACATTAGTTGGTTAGTGTTCCCTACTCTGAATCTTCGAACACTGCCCATTTACTCTAGAGTGATCCAAATTAATGGCCTTAATTTTACACTGTATGGCAGGCATTTTTTTGTTGCTTATAGTGTTCCAATCTACAGTTTTGAATTAATCTTGCATAGCCATAGACATCTGCAGCACAGATATATACATGTTCCTAGAATCCCTTTCTATTCAGTAAGCAGAAACAGGTACAATTCATCCAACTTCTCATAGTAGTTTTCTCAGCTTGGGATGCATACATAGAAAATGTAGATACCCCCTTAGGAGGTGGTAGATTATATTGTGCATAACGGCCAGATGAATTTCATCCTGTTTTTCCATCAGACAAACATATACTTACTACACAGGAAAATTTCTCAGTTTGTGGGAATAGAAGCTATGTAAAACATACAGGTATTAAAAATTATCAGTGAAGTAAAGTAAAAATTTGTTGCATATGCATTGTCATACAGAAGATCTGAGAAATTGCAGACAACTCTAAGATCTAGTCACCTATGAAACCATGTATATGCTTCAGGACAACCAGAGAAAGTGTTCCCTCTGTGTTGTAAGAAAGTATAAATTTATGTGAAGATATGGGGTTTATTTATTTATTTATTTATTTATTTATTACATTATAAAATATCCCACTACCTTCGATGGGATAATTCATGCACAAAGTCCTGAGAAAAAGCACCACAGGCTTTAATGGATGATTAAAACCGAGCTATGAAAATGATTAAATACCAGCTCCCACAAAATACTCAAGGAAACTTACAGAGGCATTGTAATAGAAGGGTCATGTATATATGGGCAGTTTTCTTACCATGGAGAAAAAGAGATTATAGTGGCCTAAACTCAGTCTGATTCCATTTAATTCAACATCAAATCTTTTTTCTTTCTTTATCAGCTTCTGTTTTTGAATTTCATTCAGATGCCAGTTTTTAATTTTTCCAGATTTATTTAATTTAACAAAAGAGGTTAAGAGAGCTACTTAATAACAACTCCTTTTTTTCCCCCTGCAATGTTTTGGAAATGTGTTTTTGAGAAATTGTACTCAAGAGTGAAAGATATTAATAATAATGAATTGATTTACATAGAAATAGGCTCATTATCATGTTGGCTGAATGAAATTATTCATTGTTTAAAAATTTAAACTGTGTGTTTTATTTTAAAGGTATTTTTATTGCTTTACACACTGCCCCATAATCTTATCTCTAATTAGTTTTGGATTTCCTACAACTCGGACACATAATTTTTATGACTTTAATTAAAGAGGTAAAAATTCTTTTTGTAATATATGTTACTTTTCTTTTTTTTTTTCAATTTTATTTTACAGGCCAAGGGACCTCCCTTTATTGCCACCTATTTTTGCATAAAAGAGATAGTGGAAAGAATTTTTATATCACATTTAATTTTATTTCTCTATAGAATTAGCATTTTTTAGCACTATTTTTTTCCTTTCATTTCTGGTATTTCTAAGTTATGCAGTGATTTCTTAATTGCATTATCTGTAAATCACAAATTAATGCATAGAAGAAGTTATAGTAGTCGCTTATGACACCTCTCAAATGTTTCACACAACAAAATGTAACCCTTGTTCACAAAATGAGGCCATTGACTATTTCATGTTTTAAAAAGGAAAAAATATTAAAAAAATAAAAACAAAAATAAGCATATTATTTCATTTCCTTGATATTTCTCATTAATACCAAGGGCAAAAAGGACAAACATTGTGTTTATAGGAAGAAATTTATCAATGCAAAGGAAGAGTATGACCTCCTCATGGACAGCATGTATCTGATATAAGTCCTTCCCTTCTTGAAACGACCAAACCTTTCGAGAGGATTCGATGTTGCTTGGAATTGGAAGGGGTGTTCCACTCCATCTCAGAATCACTATGAATTAAGAACTTTAAGAACAAAGGGTGGTTACATGAAAACCAAGTGAAAACAAATGCCTCTCTGCTGTACAACCATGACCAGAAGTGAGTTATAAAGATATAAAATTTATCTGGAATGTTTTGCCTATATTTTCATGGCACTTAATTAACATATTAGCATTACATACCATATTACGACTACCTATGAAATAGTGCCAAAATGTAAAATAATCACAGAATCACAGAGTGTTTAAGGTTGGAAAGGACCTCTAGAGATTATCTAGTCCAATCCCCTGCCCAAGCAGGGACACCTAGAGCACATGGCACAGAGTGGCATCCAGGTGGGTTTTGAATATCTCCTGAAAAGGAGACTCCACAGCCTCTCTGGGCAGCCTGTTCCAGGGCTATGTCATCCTCACAGGAAGGAAGATCTTCCTCACATGGAGATTAAACTTCCTATGTTTCAACTTACTTACACCCGTTACCCCTCGTCCTGTCACTGGCCACCGCAGAGAAGAGGCTGGCCCCATCCTCCCTACAGTCACCCTTCAGGTACTTGAACATGTTGATCAAATTTCCTCTCAGTCTTCTCTTCTCCACACTAACAGGCCCAGCTCACTTACTTAGTCTATCCTCATAAGATAAAATTAATAATTTAATAAAATAATTGCACATACAATCCATATAACAAAATTAAGTTTTAACAGTCCTTCAGGAAATTTGAAAATTATAAACATAAATCTTTTGAGATTACTTTTCCCAAATTTTTATTTCCACTTCTAGACTTTAGCTGTACTATAAATACCCTAGCCTAGCAGACCTATTTTGCTAGAAGTGTTAATTGTTTAAGTGGCGTTATCTAAAATAAATAAATAAATAAATAAATAAATAATCATCTTTAATGTGTGACTGCAGCATTATGTCTTTTAAATAATGAACGTTTTGTCTTAAATGATTTGAGACATGTATAATTACACCTTAAAATAATTAAATGATTCAGCCTCTATAAGACAGATGGCTGCATCAGAGAAACAAGTTTCCCAATTGGCACTAATTAACACCCTTGGAATATCAGCAGTGGCCAAAATATTAAATGAGTATCAAAACTAAATTACTTAGTCAAAGAGAGTTTGTCTAAGTCGATATATTGATAAGATATTGTAGATGCTTTAATTGCGTGGATGCTCCCTTATATTTGTTATGTGAATGTAAACAGGTGATTTCACACTCCTTTAAAGATACATAACATATTTGCCATTAAACTGAAACCAAAGTGCTCAGGGTTTGTATAACCACAGAAAATGCATTCTAAGAGCTAGGGATCCAAGACATGGATGTTAGTCAGTTATTGTACTCAATAACTCAATTGGTACAAGAATTGCTTATCTAAATAAATTATTTCTTCTTTTTAACCGTATTTGAACACAATAATTTCTGGAATCTAATTCCATGTTTTCTGATTTTATGGTACATACTTCTTGCTGCAACAAAGATTCAGTTTTTAAAAATTCATAAATTTAACAAATACTATACAAAATGCATATATTAAACAAATACTATCCAAAGGTGTGCAACATAGATTCATAAATTATAAAATATGGAAGTGAAAAGTACATTTAAGAATATTCTTATTTAATGTAAGGAAATCTCCAGCAACTGCTGCTATCAGAGTCTTTAAGGGCTTAACGCGCAGAGCTTGTCTGCATATATAGCAAACACAGTGACAGGAAGGCGCACAGTAATCCTGAAAGGGCTTCATTCTGAAAATTAATTTCTTACCACGAAAACCTTGACACAACAAACTATGGGAGCATATATGAATATACACAGGTTATATGAATACAAAAGAAACTGAAGGAATTTCTGGCATAAGCTCAAAGATATATGTTTTCTTTAAATATTTCAGAGCTTTTATTTTTTTCTCCACTATGAAATAAAATGTAAAATGAATCTAATCAATCAAAAAAATAACATTCATAACTAAATATAAACCTACATTCATTCCATTTTACAGCTTTGTTTAAATACAGTTGCTGAGGAAGAAATATCTAAAGTATAGGAAGACAGATTCAATGGCATTTCCATCTACTTATTTCAACATGCAACAAATGAAACATGAGCAAAGGACAATTACTTGTCAATTTCTCTAATATTTATTTCACTTCCTTTCTTGAGTTATATACGTTATTTCTAATAACTGATTTTTGACATCATAGTTCTGTATTTTCGTGTTCCAACACTTCTCCACGGAGTTGAACAAAACATGGAAAACTTATACAGCACTTGGATTTGCACATTTGCATTTTGCCTTTTATGTTGCTCATTAGAAGAATCAATTCTTACCCACACATTTTCATATAATTTTTACTGAGAAGAACATTTTTACAATAAAAAGGACTCATAAATAACATGAATGTCTACGAATTATGCTTGCCTAACATCTCTGAGAGACAATTTGTAACTTGGCCAGAGGAAAATTCACAGTGTTTGCAACAGTTTACTTCACTGCCCCAATAATTTTCTTCAGAATAACTCAGTCTCCTTTCCAAAGTATCACTGCGATCCATGCAGTGGATACATGGAACAGTAGTTTTTAGTTGTGTGGATAAGAATTTACTAATGGCTTGTCTATGTGGGGAAGTTAGTTATAAGACAGCATGTGAAAGTCCATCACATTGGCCATCTTTGAGGATCCTGTACAGTAAATATGGGATAGTGCACTTCACTTTGGAAGAGAAAGAAATAATTTTGCTGTATGCCTTTCATACAAAATAATGAGATATTTATAAATATTTAAGACTTTATGAAGCAGGCCATGATCCTCCACACGCTTAGACTATCCCAGAGCCACTAGGGGAAACTTCTACTCCATACTCAAACTCTTCAAAACAATTTAAAAAATTGCTCTTACCACTGTTTTGTTTTATTTTGCCTTTTTTAAATATCTAAACAAGTCTATTCTGCATATCAAATATGCTTTTCATACAGATTGTTCTGTATTCTGAAATTGGGTCTAGAAGCCTTTGGACAAACTCATGGCAGTTACTAAACAAACAGAAACTGCCCATAACTTGAGAGACTCTGAGCTGCGTTTGCTGGAAGCTAAAAGAATATATGAAGGAAATTTTATCACTGAATGCTCGCTCCATTCTTACAGTTTTCCCAGCATAGCCCTTCTTGGCAGCTGTGTGAAACTGCATGCTGAACCAGTGGACCTTGGATCTGGGTGGAACAGTTGTTCTTGTGCTAACTACGATAGCAGTGGGAAATGCTGGGGGAGAGATGTCTGCGTTTTATGCCAGTAAAACCTGCAGTAAGGATAAAGTCCCTTTCATTCTAAACCAATTGATTTTGGTATTACAAGTACTGACTTACTCCTACACTTAGGGAAAGGCAAGCCTCGTCACTTAAGGTATATCTGTATAGTTGTTATAGCAAAGCTTTCTAGACTAGCCCTTCCAATACAAGGAATACTAAGAAACTTGAATTAGTAGATTACATTATTTTCATGCTGCTCAGCTTCCATTGTATTGTTATCAGTGATGTTCTGGAATGCTTAAAGCTTCAGGTAGGCGTCTTTTAAAATTATGATTTCAAATAAAATACAGAAAATAAAAATAAACATTACAAAAAGTATGCAATAGAGAAAAAAGTAGACACATAAAATCAAAAATTATATGAAATATGGAATACATGTATAATTATAATTGTCAGGCATTACAGTGCAAAACACACTTCCTATAAAATTATTATATCCATTTTCTCATAGATCCTCCTAATGTATCTATAATGAAAGAATGCCAAATAAAAATTACAACAGCAGCTAACAGAACAACACATTTAAAGAAGAGGATAAACAGTGGGAAGCATGGTTAATAAAACTTAAAACAGAAATCCACTCAGAGGAAGATGCTTTTCATTATGTTTCATTGCTTATTACTGTTCTGGAAGCATTCAGGCTGATCGGTGATTAAATGGTACTCAGAGAGTGCAACTGAAATCGGGACATGCAGCTTATGGTTTGATTGGTGAATCAGTTTATGTGATCTGGAACACAAATCTTCTGTGCTTGACAGTGACTTTCCCAAGTGTAAAAGGCTTCAGGGATGTTTGTGAGGCTCCAGTTAATAGGTGCTTCTCAGCACTGTGTGATTTAGGGGATGAAAGGTGTGCAGAATACAGGTATACATTTACAATTTCCACAGTGATCAGCTTTCCTGTGGTTTTCAGTTATGTGTTTCACAGTAGCAAGAGTCTTTTTTCTGTTTATTCCCATTTCTCAGAGGGAATCTGTCCATGCACTGATCTTTTCACTGAACCAGAAAAAGATAACTTATCTAAGGTTGACCATTATAGATTCTTAGACATAAACGGAGTTTTTATTTCATGGTTCTGCAGATTTGGAGATTGCGGTAGTTCCCACTATTAAGTACTTGGTATGTATAGTGTTCTTCTAGGTGTTTTAATCGTTCTTTTAAACTTATTTTAAGGATCTTATCCTAGAAAATAGTTTAAGTGGTTTTATTTATCACAGAAAAATAACTCAAGAAGTTAGTATGGCTGACATTAGAATGGAAAACGTAAAAAGCAGGTTCCTCAGATCGTATGTGGAAAAAACATACTGCACATGAATGAGCAACACAACCTCCTTTCAACTAAGAATGATCAAGTTTTCATAATAACATCCATCGAAGATTTGTTTCTGAGATATAGAAAAATCCTGTAGAACAAGAGAAGTTCTAGAGAAATGTGTTCGATTTTCATTAAAATCAGAAATCAAACTTTTTATTTGAATTAACTTAAAAATATCCTTCTAAATACCTATGAAGAGATATGATATAATAAATTTTGTTTAAAAAGAAAAGCATCAGAAAATTTATCCATATAGTATTCATATATTGGCCTGAAAAATAATCATAGCCAAGATTATGACACTGATAAATATACTTTTTTAATGTAAAATATATATATATGTGAATATACAATTGTGAATAGGGTGATGGCAGTCAGAAAATAGAAACTCTTAAGAATTTATTGCCCTAAGCACATTGGAATTAGTTTAGTCTTTCAACCCACAGGCATTAAACATTTTTCCATTTAGATTTTTTTGCTTTGGGCAACTACCTATGTGTTAAAGCAGATCAGTGATTAAGGATAGCAATAGTATTTCTCATCTTACGGTCTTGGTATACTGAAATCTGACAGTTATTTAAATACCATAAAACAGAATGGAATAATGTATCTTAGAAAAGAAAGGAGGATTTTTAAAATATATATATGCAGGTAGCGTGCTGAATTAGCATGCTGAATTAGCATGCTGAATATGCGTGAATTAGCAAATCATTAGGTGCTTAGTTAAGTGAAGCAATCATCTCAGATAATGTTGGTTAAAACCAAACGTTTTAACAAAAAGTTGTCAAGCTAAAGAATGAGACTATAAAAGCTTATATACTTTGTCAGTGTTTCTTCTACTTCCTCTGTGGTAAAAACAGAAATTTGACTTTCTTTTTCTTCAAAGTTTGCCCTTCTGGTCCAGATTTCATAAAAAAGATGGCTTCAGCAAAAATCACACCTCCAAGAGATTTGTTTTGAAAAGCCTCTCACACTGAGCCTGAAACAGTTCCCTGGAGTCTTCCATGATATTATTTAAGAAAGATTTATCCCTGTAAGAAGGCTTAGGATAATACCAAAACCAGCCGACCTTGGGCAGCTGAGTGCAGAATCACGCTCCAGCTGGCTTGTGGCGCTGCTGCAGTGAAGGCTGAGTGATGCATGGAGAGGACCAACCCTGGGAAAATAGATGCCTTCCTCCTGCCTAAGCTCTAAGCTCTAGAGAAGCAGTGGAATTAAATTCCTTGGGCCTTCATTGTTGTAAGAAGGGAGGGTGGAGAGAAAACTTAGTTTAAAAACCTTTCTTGGGTTTCCTAATAAGATATACTGTTGATTCTAGGAGTACAACAGCTTTAGATGTTGAATACATCATCTATAATTAGGTATTATCAATATGCTTGTAAATGAAGCTGTTGCATGGAACACCTATAGCAATTTATAACATTGTTAGAAGATTTAGCTGCATTGATCTGTATTTCTCTGTTAAGAAAATAAAAATTTGAAGTAGCTTTTGTATGTACTTGATTTCGTAATGCTCTGATTCAAAGCATCAATACAGTCCTAATGGGTGATTAATCATGTAACACCTTGGTTAGGAAGCTTGTCATTATCTCTATGAACATCTAAAAGTTGACATACGTAATTCATGATATAATTCGTACTACGGTGTCAGACAGAGGTGCTGTATGTTTTAAAGCTGTAATGGTGTTTCGATGACTTCTTCCTTTGCTATTTCTGCTTTTCCTAGTAGTTAGTATTTAATAAAGCATTATTTATCAAGTTATTATAAACAGTGAATATGGAACCTTTAATTAAATGTTCTAATTTGATTTGTGCATTAAAAAAGAGAGATTTTGGACCAGGATGTCCGATTAATTAATAAACATTATTTTTTCACTATGGGATAGAACAGGATATGATCCTGAATTCACTCTGGGCTCTGCTTTGTACTCCCTCGACTCCTAATAACAGTAATAACAATACATATTAGGAAATGCATTCTTGCTTCAAGTAACTCAGGGTGTATTTTTAATCTGATGCCATTGTTAGTTTAGCATTAATAATAGAACTTTGCTTAGTTTACTTAGGTTGTGTTGCTCTTTATGCTTTTCTGCATAAATCCAGTGATTGGCGTGTTTAATGTAATCTTTCACTGTGACATGTTGACCACGGGGAATATTTTTAGCCTCAGTCATCCAATTAAGTACAAGGAAGCTGGGACTAAAATTAACCACAGTCCTTCTTATATGGAACTATATACAGCACTGTTTAAAAAAAGTCTGAAGAAAAAAAACTTTCAACCTAATAAAAATGGTAATTTAGCTGTCTGAAAATATAGCAATATTTAGCTCTTTTTTTTTCTTTTTTTTTTTAATATATAGCAGCTACCCTTGCAAATTTAGAAAACAAGAGGAATGATTAATCCTGTGAGTAAAAGGCAAGAGGACTATACATGCACAGCAATATTTACCAGCAGAAAATTGCCTCTTGCTTCTGCTGTTTGACTGAACATGAATGTTGTAACCCCAGTAGACAGGAACTGCCAAGGTGTCCTATTGAAGGGAGCAGATAGAGTTCGCACGCTCCCGAGGCCGTAAAACCATTGTTCAGCATCAGAATCGGGAAACAGACCCTGAGCTGCTACTAAGTGGAGTGCTCCTATAAAGATAGCTAATTTATAAAAGTCTCGTGTTAATTTGGTGCTTATCTTGAATTATTATGATTTTATGCGCCATTATCCTTTCTTACATTTGTTTAAATATCTAGTATCTTCTAGCACATGGTGTTTCAATCCTTAGGGGACTGCTTGCAACTGGAGTTATTTTGCTGTCTGGTCTGCAAATCCTTTGATGCATCAACTGAGAAAAGTTTAATGTTCTGCTTTACAAATGAATGATGTTGTACAGTTACTTCTGGTAGCGCTAGATTTTGTGATATACAGTATTGGTAGACATGCCCACTGGGAATTACGTAAGCAAAGAATGCATGTTCAGAGACAGAAGAATGACAAAATATTGCATTCACTTAAATAAAATAAAACATAAAACAAGCTCTCCATGGAACTAAGCTCTTAAAAATAAATCATTTTGGTATATGCAAGAGTTAGTCATAAAGCTTTAAATAAAGTGCATCATTTTATTTACACAAAATATTTGATACATAATCTCTATGTGTACTGCTAAATGCATGCTTCACAATATGGAAAACCTAAGGTGTGAAGTATCGTGACTGAAGCAGAGGGTTTGCTCTGTACTATAGGGTCACTTGTGCTTGAGGCTTTTATCTGGTTCACATGAAGGATCATTAAAGCAATACTCGCTCAGCTGCTAGCAGCAGTAAAAATCATTCCTTATACCCATGCTAGCCACAGAAAAAGTTCATAGATGGTCTGATAAGAGTGGAGAGTGAGACTGAAGGGAAGAGTGAAAAGTTCATTGGAAAAAAGACGTTAAAATGAAGGGAAGGAACAATCATAAGGGCAAGAGAAGAGAGAAGCAAAGGTAAAGATGTTCAACTTTTGAGGCTGATGAAGGAGTGTGAGCATGAGTATGGGAGCATGAAGCAAAAGGGAAGAGCATCACAGGGAATGCAGATATTAAAGATGAAAACGAAAGGAGACAGACAGAAAATTGGATAGAATTCACTTCTCTGAACACACAGGAAAAGAACGACTCCCTTATTTGTCTCTTGTGCCTGCAGAAGATATTGTTGTAATTTGATCTCTAGCAGTATATGTTTTTAATAGGTCCTGATTTTATTTCCATTTATAAGAGCTTTCCCCTTTGAGGATCTTTCACTTAGGATTTCCTAAAAAAGAAATATGATGCTTGATTTACCTTAATTAGAATAATCTCTTTGAACACAAAAAAAGTAAACTGGATTGAAGCATTAAAAATTCCTATAGGGATTATGATTTTTATTTTTCATCTTGCGGTATTTCCAAAAGGACAGGGACATGAAAGTCTTGTTTTAATGGAGTTTAATTTTGTACTCTCTGTTTTCTCTATTTCCTCTTTTATCCTTTGGTGCCTTTTTCTTTCTAAAAAATTAAATATTGTTAAAATTAATGGATTTTAGTAAAACAAGTTGTAATGAAGAATATCCTTAAAAATGTGCCTTGTGAGCAGCTGCTGCGAGTGAGGTCAGCAGCACCACACATTGTGCTCTATCCAAGAGGGGACAACAAACCCATATAGCATCGAGCCAAACCCTAATGACACATTACTAAGGCAGACCAATGATAAGATGAGGCATGTGATTAAGTAGCTTGTCAAGTCAGTGAATAAATGAGTCAAACCAAAGAGGATCCCTGGCTCACATTGGGTTTCTTTAAGATTTGGGCATTAGAAATGATCTCTTCTGGCGGTGGCTGTAATGACAATGCTCTGAAAAAAAATGCATGAAATTCCCTTGAGTCATCAGGCTACTCCACGAGACTACAAAGTATACTATTAAATGGAACATATACTAAGAGTTATAGCAGTAATGTTTTTATGTAAACTTTATTTCCGATCTCCACTGCTTAAGCAGAATAGTACAGTGATCTCCACAGAACGGTATCTCTGACTAATTACTGCTTCATCCCAATCAGTATTAACTGGGAGGTAACTTATAAATCATTTCTGAGGGAAACATTTCATCAGCTCATAAACTAAGAATCATGCAGTCTGAATCCACCAGAATCATTTCCTGCAGACTATACAAATCGTTAAACTGGCGGAATGAACTGAAAAGGTGACCAAAACTACTGTACAATTCGTTTGCCATCTCTAAGGACTAAGCTGTAGACCTACTGCAAGATCTTAGGCCTGACTATTTACATTTCCAACCAGATTCCACGGTTTCTTTTTCTGCAGTCAGTGTGACTTGGGGGTTCATTTGGCTTTGTTTTTCTTACAAAGCCTTTATTTTCCAAAGCCTTTCCCTTATTTTGGGAGTAGCTATGTCTTGAGTAGTTCTTCCCATCTCTGCCCCCAACAAAAACAAACAAACAACCGCCCTGTCTTTTTATTTTACAAAGTAGCATTTCTTTTTATTCCCTCTCTTTTTAGATACCCCATATCTATGGTTCTTGCAACATTTTGCACACTGCCCAGGCCAATATTTTCTTTCACACATTATTAAGTCTCTTACTGTGTATTGTGAAACTTCACTATGTGAAGCATGCTGGAGTCTTCAGCTTGCTGTTGTCCTTTTATATGGTCATGGATTTAGGCTTCCTTGACCTTACTCAACCCTGAGTTTGTCTGCTTTCCAACAAATATATCCTAATCTGATGCTGTTCTGCAGCCTAACATTTCCTTCCTGCAATTTCTTTCTCCAATCAGTACTATTTGTCAGCCATTTCCCAGGATTAGGGTTTAATACCATTATACCACAGTCTCAGATTAGGATTTCTATAAACTCACAAATAGAGTGGTTATTTCCTGGGCACTTTAATTGAGAGCACCTATTTGAAGATAATGATCAGGTGATCTCCAAATTTATCAAATTAAAAATATCTCTAGTTATTTATTTGCCTATTTTCAAATATTAATGAATAAAGCTGATGATTAATAGATACTATGATGGAAATTAGATATGGCTGAGTACTTCTGGTTTATCTAATCTATCCTCATGATAATAGCAGGTTATTCCTAACAACAAGCAGTATTTGCTACTGCAAGCCTAGTTTGAAATGATAAATCATAGAGTTACTGCCTCTCTTTGTGGAATCTATAAACATATTATGAAACTATGAGTTGACATCTTCCCTTTCTTAATATAATTAAAACCATTCACTGGCTGTAATAATGTTTTGACAAATGGCAATTAGATAAGTGATTCCCTGGACTAATTTAGCAAACAGTTCTTTAACAATACTAATTCAGACATGAACTGCCTGCAAAGACAAAAACTACTGTAGTGCAATAAGGATAGAAACTTCCTAATCCCTAGGGGCCTTAACTCTGTAACGTAAATCAATGGACATTACATAAAGACCTAGAGAAAACAAAGCAGTTCAGTAGGATTTGAATGAATTGCTCATTTTTCCAGCATGATGATGCAACTTCAACAGAGTAGCAAAAGTAGCAAACAGCTCCTGTATGAAGCCACTGTTGAGCGCAATGGGAATTGTTGAACTCTGTCATGTGAAGGACAGAAGTGTTGTGTTCCCAATGTCTGATAGAGGTCTCCCATCATTAACTCCTGACTGTCAGAGAGATGGACCACAATAGCTAGGCTCAGCTGTCATTTGGTGCAGGCTCCTTAGTTGCTGCATATAGAGTAGTTTATGGATGTACAACCCTTTCAAGGACTGAGCGACTGGATCTCCTGCAGGGAGGTCTGTGTTAGATGCATCCACAATGCTGGGTCCAAATTACGAAGTTAGTTTCATGTGCTCCTGCACTAGGCATCTAAATGTTATTTTATGATGTTGAGTTTTTTTTAGATGATTAAACACTGTTTTCAAAAGTGATGCTGGCACTTAAATTCCTACATCCCATTTACCTTTCTGGTGACAGTAGTAATAACAATAAAAAGATTCAAGGGCTGCCATGACAACTATAAATGGCTATATAACCGGATAAGGGCATTTACAGTTTTCTTGCTGTTTTCATTTTCAGTGACTGAAGTCCTAAAGCTGCTCTGCTTCTTTTGTATTTTACCTTTCCAGAGTTCAATAAAAATGCAATATAATAGAAATTGGCATTCATTTTTAGCCTAAAAGTAGATACATTCTAACTAAGACATTCTGCAGTATATTCGCAAAATCTACTCTGTTTATTAAATATAACACTAGTCTGAGATAAATTCCAAAAAAGCAATATGCCAGGAAATAATTTGCAGAACTAAACAGGCATTGATCTCTTGGTGAAAATAATCCTAAAATGTAATTATCTTTCATGGACTCAGTTGTTTCCTTTTTGGGATTTGTTTGTTTAAATTTGGTAATACAGCTAATGTTGGTTCCCGAGATCTGCGAGACTTGTTAATATGATTATACAATCACCACCGGAAGGAGCTTTGTGATAGGGAAAAAAATTAAAATTTGTAGACTGAACACCAGTGAAAGGCATCCCAGAAGCATTAAAGTACCAGAAATTCTAGACTGAGTGATTCACTGTCACATCTCCTGCAGTCAAGCATTTTCTTTTTTTTTTTTTTTTTCAAAAGCTTGTCATAAGCTCTTTCTCCTGGGGAAAGAAAATAAAAGGATTTTTTGAAGGGAGTGGTTGGACCCTTTTGCAGGACTTTTTTTTTTTTTTTTTGACAGGGAAGACTGCTGAAGTGCTGGTCCCCAAGACCCCTTTGTGACAGAGGACAGGGTGGTGGAGACACTGAAGTGGGCACTTTGGTTATCTGCTGCAACCCACCACTTCTGTGAATCACCCCAGAAATCTGTCTTTTGCATTTGGAATAAAGAACAAGAAAGTGGCTTTTCTAAATCTCTTGCTGTTGATATAAGCAAAAGAGGGAGTTGCATAACTGAGAGAAATTCAAGTGGGGAAAGGGAGGGAAAAAAATGAAAGCAGTCTGAAAGAATGAAAAAAGAATCCTTCAATGGAAATGTGCCTCAGCAGAGTACTAGCTCTGATCTCAGGCAGAAGATATGATTATAGCATGAAGATAAGCAATTTACTTGAGAAGACACAAAAATGAAATGACAGAGCCAAAAAATTGGATAACATGGTAGGGAATCACTAAATAAAAAAAAAAAAAAGTGTTAAAATATTATATCCTAAATGGATTTCTAGGCATTGCATGTTATTCAGCTGTCCTGAATATTCTAGTATATATTCAAATGTGTCATTTAAAAGAAACACCACTCTTAGGAGGTTGGCAAATAATTGCTGCTGGAAGGAAAGATGGAAGAGATGAATCAGAAGTTTCTCTGAGGCAATTATGTTCCTTTACAAAAAACAAAATAGTGATTTTATCCTGTCTCACATTTCCCAGTCTACTTGCACTCAGACTTCTCAAAAATGTACTTCTTCTTAGTTTTACCTTGTTTCATCTACCCTCCCTGACATCTGCAACCTGTAGAACGTGAGACTTTTGGTTTTTGGTTCTTTTTCTGAAAAGAAATTTAACTGCTTTCTATATTTACATTTTAAATGAAGGGCTGCTAATCAGTTCCAACAAAATTTTATCCAATTTTCATCACAGTTTTCCTCAAGGCCAAAAACTGTAATGCTTTAGGAGGAAATTTGTCCTCATAAAATTAGGAACAATCTAGTTTGTTCAACTTCAGGCACTAAAATGCACATTTTGTATTTCATAGAAGGTGGATATGAATTTTCAGAACATCACTTAAAATGAGGACTCATTGTTTTTATTTAACGGGCATTTTAAGATTATGTTAAGATTATGTTTTTGAGTGCTTACAATATGTACACTGTTACAGCAGTTTTGCTGAAAAACATAATTAAATTAATTCACTTAAGTAAAATGCAGATAACTGTCTTTGGACGCTATTATAATAGAATTCACTTAACTGGAGATGTGCATAAACAGACAATACTCTTAAGTAGGAATATTGCTGGGAACCAATTTTTCATGTTATTCATTTCAGTTGACTGATCTCTTTGTTATTGATATGCTACTTTGTTCCTTCTCAGACAGAAAAGACATTTCAGGATTGCTGATGCAGCATGATCTATGGAGTGGAGAAATTATTTTTCTGAGTTAATTAGAAGTTCAAAGCAGAGTAGATTAAGTATGGGTGCTTGTATAACATTCCATAGTTGATGAGACTCCTTCAGAAGGACAAGCTATTTGTAGTGTCTTATTTGTTAGCGCTTTGATTGTAAAGACCACTGTCATGTAAAAGTTCTATTTTATTTTCTCTTTTTTATTTTTCCATAGGAACCTGAACTTGTAGTTTAGATAAATACTTGCTTAGATGAGTTATTTTATTGTCTATTGCACCATGAAATATTTCTAATTTATTGTTGCGCTGGTTCACTAGGACTTGCTTTTTCTAGTCTTTAGAGCAAGCCCATTTGGAAAACAAATTAGGAACATGAATAAAGGCACATTTGTGTGTAATTTAGTCGCACATTCACACACACATATGTGTGTGACTTTTTCTTAGTATTTTTGTCTGTTGTCCAAGCTCACTCATTTACCTGTGATCATCCATAAACATAGGTTTTATCCACAGTTGGTCTAAATTGAAAAAAAAAAAAAAAGTGTTTATTATGTGATTAAACTATCGCGTTCCTTTCATAACTGACGTACAGTTTTCCAGGACAAATCAATTAATCCAATATAAGAGCATTAAATTATAAATGAACAATGGCAATTTTTGACATACAACATTTTAATATCAGTATAAGATAGTGGGATGGTGAATGTCATTCTTATACAGAAAAGAAACCAACGAGGTGTTTGATAACATAAATGATTTACTAAACATACTGCATTCATCTCTGGGATCTTAAACAGAACAAAAAGCAGATTATAAAGTAAGAGAAGATAAAACAGGTGTGAAATAAAATAAAATCCTTTTTTTTCAGTGAAGTTCACCGGGGCAAAAACAGCCATTGTAACAATTTATATGCTTTATTAAATTCTTTTCAATTTTTCTATTTGTCTTCGTGTTTGTGTGGGTTATGAACATTCAATATTGCAATATATAGGTTCTTACCTAAACACTGAGTTCTGTACACCAATAAAAAGCTATAGACTTAGGTGAAGAGAACAATTAACTAGTCAGATATAATTTATCTCATAATCTTAATTTTCTAAAGACATATAGAAACTGTAACTTTCTAATAACAGTATCTAGAAATTTTGATCCCTAAATCATGTCACTATATGAATGGTGTAGCTTTTTGGTTTAGTTTCCTTGGCTGTATATTTATGATGCAAATCTATGAAAAAGACTTTATTTAAAAATCATATAGTTAACTCCCACTTCTTCAATGGGGTCAATATGGAACTACTGAGATGTAAATCAAGTAGGTTTATTCACAGAGTTAGATGAAAAAGTATGAAAATTATTCAGATTTCATTTTTTCAGTAAATCACTCTTTTTTTTTTTTGCCATATATATCTGTCAACTGTAAAGGAAACTGAACCAGTGAGCCAGTTTCTAGTTAGTAGCTAGTTTCTAGCTGAAAGCAGGTACCAAGCAAAAAGCAAGAACCATTTACAAGTTAAAAGCTAAATGAGATAGATACCCTCTCTTGGCTGGAGTGCTTCTGTCCAAAGACTTGCTTTGGCATAGTGCAAGGAGTAGCATAAAAAGGCAAGGTGACAATCTTCGAGGTGTGATGTCTAAATGCACATCAGAATACATCTTGTTTAAGAAGACAGAAAACCATCTTAGGCAGTTTAGGAACATAATTAACCATAAATTCAAATCTAAATTAGTTCAGAGCACAATAGAAAAAGAACCTTTACCTAGTCTGGACATTTCTGTTTAACAGTAGCTTTATTCTTAGTAGCTTATTTATTTATTTTACTGATCTTGCTTATCAAATTCATATGTGTGTGCATGTGTGACAATATTTTTTTAAAAAATATTTTTTACTACCATTAAAGAGAATTTGTTGTTATGCATAATGTGTTATTAATTATAATAATAAATATACAATAGGCATACCAAGAAGTAAAACATAGCTGCATGTAAGTCGGGAGCTCAATAAATAAATGATTATTTTCATTGTAGACCCATATCCATATTGTCATATACATTCTGCTTTAGAAATATAAGAGGGTTCTGTTTTGTTTTGTATTTGACTCTTAATATAGCAGAAGAGCTTTCCTTTATATATATATATATATATATATATATATATAATGCTTTGTTTAAACTTGAGCACTCATCAGCTTGGTGGTGTAGGCAAAATAAGGATAGCAGCGATGGTAGCCTCTCATAAAGATGGCTAGATCCAAGAGGTAGTGGTCCTCTATGTTCTCTGTAACTTTTGACTCAAGTGTCCTAAGCAAGACTCTCCCAGACCTGCTTGAAATGCAAACTGAACAGAAGGGTACAGGGCTAAACAGTGTTTTCCAAAATGTATCGAGTAACAGATGTGTCTTGAAAATATGGCCTGCAGGTTGTAATTAAGGATCGCATCCCAAAATTGCTTGATAAGCTGCGTAGACTCACAAAGTAGCTCCTGCTGCTTCTGGATAGGCCATTAGCAATGGGACAGGACTTATGTGATTGATATGTTTTTCAGAAATCCCAGAATATTGTCATTTTTCATGTAAATGTGAAAGAAAACCCATGCTCCTTTCACTGAGAGAAGTTCAAGATAAAGTGACAAGATGCAAAAGGACAAACATCAGTTTGTGTCCTTAATTTCAGTCATTTATACAAAACTTTTAACAAAAAGGCAAGCAGGAAAAGACTCTCACATTACAATGTATAGACTGCTTCTGGACATTGGCTTCTTCATTTTTTTTGAAAGCTACGCTTTTAGAAAACATTTCTTTATCCAATTCATCCCCATAGCTATTTATGTTACCTTTCAACAGTCTAGCAGCAAACATTTCCTCTGATTTTCCCTGTCTTCAAATGTGCCTAAACCATATCTATATACAAAGTGCCCTAATTTTAATATTCTTCATAAAGCTTAACAGCATTATTTTTTTCCTTATATTAAAAGGATCAATTGGCTATGCTAAGACTGCTTTCAGTAGTAGGAGTCTAGCAAATGAAAACAGAATTTCAGACTGGAGGCTTAAAAGAAGAGGCGCTGGCATGTGAAACCATTCAAAGTTAAGCCACAAGTTATACTGAAACAAATAAGCATGAGTGCAAAGATATAAACTTATTTTCAAAGTTACATGGATTTTTCCACTTTAACAAAAATATTCCTTAAAAATATGAAACATTTTTGTCTTTGAAAGCCAAGAAATAGAACTAGAAATGTAAAAGAATTTTGTAGATAGCTCTAAAGATATATATATATATACATATATATACATGTATTTGTAACTTAGCCTATAGAATCCCCGTTGAAAAAAAAAAAGTACTCTGGAGTATTCCATTTCCTTATTTTTTTCACCCAGCTTCCTGGCACAAAAATTCTGCATCTCGCAGCAGGTGAATCTGTTTCTGCTTGGCACAGTCAAAACGCTTGGTCAGTCTGGCTAGCCTCTTTACCTCAAAATATGAATAAACAACCTGTCTCCATACCCATTGGAAACCTCAGTATCAAACAAATCAAGTATTAAATTATCAAATTGCAACAATACTTGCATAATATTAGGAAGATAAAATCAAAACATGAGAAGTGAGGATTCCTGTGCAGAATGTCTGCTGATTAACTGTGCTGATATATCCTTTTATCAAGCCAACAAAATTAATGCAAGTGCCTTGCAGCATTTCATGGAAAAGGATAATAATAATCAGTATAAATATATTGTACACAGATGTCCCAGTTGGTATTGGCTATCTATTAGCCGTCGGATGTTTGGAGCTGGGAGTTCTAGCCAGTTGCTGCAGAGGCTGAAATTAGTTCACTAATCCTCATCACCGCCTTCCTGTGCACTCTCATCTACTGACTTATTCAGTAAAGATGCAGATGTATAATCTGGCAGGATCTTCCAGAGTCAGTGCAAGGAAGCAAGTCCAGCTGAGAATCATGGAGCTCGGTAATGGGGCTTGTGGCCCAGAAAAGATATTAAAGTGGGAGTTTACACGCAAAACTACAAGCCATTGCAACTGATTTCTCAATTTCCATTGTACCAAAAGATTCAACAGGGATACGTTTTACTAGTTATCAGTCTAAAATGATTGTTTGCCCAGGATGTAAGACCAGAGATAGTCTCTTACTCCTGTGTTTCCCATAGCTGCAACATGCCAACACTTTCTTTTGCTTGAATTTCCTCTTGATCACAGGCTCTACATCAGCAGACATATTTCCTGCCTGGATGCTACTATAGCTCCCTGCGCTGATGCGTTCCAGGCAGTGATCAGAAGAGATTCTTTTGCAATACTCAAAAAGACTGATAAGGGAGTGAGGAGGCAAACTCAGCAAAATGGGAGGTTACCAAAAATAGGGTCTCAAAAAGTTCTTCTGAAGAGAAATTCCAGAAGCAGCAAGAGATTACAAAGTAAGAACAAAGAACACCAAAAAACTTATATGAACTGATAAACTTGCATTATGGAACTATCCAATCCTTTCTGTCTCCTACACAGGAAGTAGAGAGGATAATCAGGATAATCAAGATGCTTGATTTCTTTAATAAGGTGGTTTAACATATCAGAGCAACAGATCATCTTCAATTACAGGGATTATACTTATAATGAATTTTCGCCACTTCATGCCTCAGTACTCAAAATGATAAATGTCATAGCATAGCTAAAAAAAGCAGATTTAGTACCTTCTAACTCATCTGATTGAGACAAGTTTGTCTTTGGGGCATGCATTTGTTGTGAATTTATTGATCACCCCTTTTCAGATTTGTAAGGTGGTTTATGTGGTTACACAGACAGCATAAGGAATGCCTACATTGTATTTAAGTCTATAGACACAAACATCATGTCAGTTTATGTTCAGGTACCTTCTCTGTGGTGACCATCTTTTAGAATCACAATTGCCATTTTAGCTACACGTCATGCATATACCCCCCAGTTCCCCACAAATACCTCTAGTCTCCTCCAAGTTCAAGCAAGAATACTCTATTAGTGAGCCACACAAGAAGAAGAATTTAATACCTTCCAAAAAACACCACAGCTAGCACAGCTATGTCACACCAAGGAAAAAAAAGAAAAAAACATCATCCAGTTTGCATCCATTCTTGACACCTACTCACCTATACAGAAAGGGAAATAGATGCAGAGATATTGCTTTCTAACTTATTTTAAGGCAAGCAGAATCGATTAGCAGGAAAATGCCTATTACTGCCTAATTTTCTTGCACAGTTGTGCAGGATGAGCCATTTTCGTATGCTATGTAGGCCTGTACAATCGGAGTATTGCTTATACACTATCTGGGAGCACAAAACAGTTACAAAAAAAAAGTCATTACGTGTTTTTTTTTTTTTTTTTTGAAAAAAAAATCTAATTATTTAAGGAAATATTCCATAAATTAATTTCATAGCCACACTTCTGATCACATGCATCATTTCATATTTATAACATAGCTATAGTCAGCAGTCTGAACTAAAAGCATTGCAGAAGAAAGCTCAATACATTAAGAAACATTTTAAATTGCATAGTATTAGAGAGAAAATGCAGATGCTGACTCTCAGCAGAACCACAATCTTAGTGTGCATTAATGGATGATGACAGCAGTGTTATTAGGAATGCTTTATCAAAAATAAGCTTTGTGACACAAACTTCCCTTTAATGTAGTGTCAGAGTTTATAAGCTGGCTGGAGAAAGCTTTTAAGATTAGGTAAGCTTATTGTCAGAGAACAGCTGTGGGACTCTGATCTCTAATGTCACAACATCCCAGCTGGGCAGGTTTCCGTTACAAGGAAACATTAGGGTCGTGTTTTGTGTGGTGTAGTATAGAAGCTGCCTTTTGTAGGGAGTGATTTACTAGTAATGTTTAATGGACAGATAGAATGTTTTGCCTCTGAGGAGTCTTGTTTTCCATCTTTTCTACGGCATAAATCCCACTCAAATGATTCACACTGAGTGACCAAATGTGACCACTGACATAAGATAGTTTGTTTCTAGTAAGAACTTAGATAATTTAATATCCATTTTGCAGTTAGAAAGTACAAAATAATACTAGCCTGTTGTAAAAATAACTGCTTACTAAGACTGCTATTACTTGTCACAATCAGTGAGTATTGTAATAGGTTGCCATGAGAGGCATTCAGGTGAAAATGATTTATACTGTTCCAAGTGCATCATTTATTAAAGCTATCATAATACTGACATTACAGTACATTGCTCCTGCTTTCATTTATTTTGTGGTAGGTAGAGACTCAGCCAACAGAAAACCATTTTCAGTTTATAGTTGCTTTAAAATATGTTGTGGTGGCAGGATCATGGTATATACGAAGCAATTTGCAAAGAACAGTTTGTGAAAGACACAAAAGTCACTATTTAGAAATGTTCAAAGAAAGAAAAGGAAACTTTGACAAGGTAGAAAAATGCCTCCCATCCCTCACAATATCCTTTGAGCCAGCATCAATTCTCAGCATTTATTTCTGTTGTGATATACCAGGACTCCATTATATAAGATGTTTACCTTGTAAATACATATATCTCTAGCTATCTGCTCTATCTGCCTGTCTGTCTGTCTATTTCAAATATCTTAAATCGGAATTAAGAGACTAATCCTGAAATTAATTAATCTGATATTTGGCAGTTGGAGATTAACATTTTCTATTCAATATGGTCTTTTGTGACTCTGGATCAAATTGGTAACGGTTTCTGTCAGGTTAAATTAACAGGAAAACCACTACTTACTCAGATATTCTTGAAGGCCCCTTGGGGAATTTTGGAACACACTATCTACAGTTTCTCACACATACATAAAAAACACCCTGGTGCATAAATAAGGTCTTTGTTCAGTCTCCCAGTCTGTAGGTTTAGCAAGCACAATCATTGTTTGCTTTCTGAACTCTAGACGAGGAGTGTTTTAATCTGTGAACTCTGAGCAAAATAAAGAAGATACATGATTTAATATATAGCAGAGCCCTCAGCAATACCCAATATAGGAATAAGGTAGGTGGCTCCAATACTGAAAAATGGTTCGATTTGTTTTCTTTCCTCCCCTCTCCCCCCTGCCGATATTCAGTTGTAAAATACTCACATCTTTCCATTAATCCTGAACCTATAATTTTCTAAATTGAAGGTCTGGATTTTAAAGGACAAGCGTAGAAAACACAGTTGTCGCAATGCTTACAAGTGTAGCAGCTATGTCTTCTTTTGAATCTGTATCCAATCAGGTATGATTTGTTACTATATTATATCCCAAATGCAATATGTAAAATGTAGGAAAAGAAAATGAAAAATCAGCTTTTATTTGCAGGAATAAAGAACAAATACAAATTTGTTTCCTACTTCTTTTCTGAAAAGAAGTGTTATAGAATTGGTTTTCTCTTTTGAGTGGCTGCTACTGTTGTTGACTGCGACACCCCTGTTTGAAATATTCCAGATTTACAATTGTGTAGCAGGAAAGATATTTGTTCTCCTAAGGAAACTGCAACATTTGGTGTGACTATATGTTGTGCAGATCACATTTATTAGCCAGATTATTTTAACTCTGGTGAGGTGATAAATGATTTTAAAGGATAAAGCTGGACACATCGGTTTGCTGATAAATGAATTATTCACTAGAAAGAACAGAAAGGAAAGGGAAAGACATGATAGTGTGTGAAGTTGGAAAACAAAACTAGAAGACCCAAGATAATACCCAGTACTAGACTGAGGAGACCATGTTTTAGGAGGTATACATGTTGCCCTGTAAAAGATCAGGGTAATCAAAGGTGTATTATCTGGAACATATTCACTAGATTGTGAAATTAGTTTTGTTGGCTTGTATGACAAGGTAAGGACAGTGCTAGTGTGTACAAAGATTGTGATACAGAGGTGCCTGATGACATTTTTCAAAGAGGGAAGAAGTCTTGACTGAAGACTGGTTTTGTGTATCACAATGTAATTAGTCTCCATTTTTCAGGGCTTTTCTTTCCCACCTGTTGAGTCCAGAAAATATCCCCTTTGTGGCCTAACTGTTTACTTGAGCTTTGTCTCTTTTTATTTGTTGTTGCTTTGTTTGATTGATTGTGTTTTTTGTGTGTGTCTTTTTCTTCTACTTAAGAGAAGATTTGAGAGCTGAGAATGGGATGCCTGATGCTTCTAGTGCTGCTGCAAAACCTACCAAGTGGACAGTTAGCTTGTTTGGTCCTCAGGAAGGGATGGCTAATGCTAGATTGCTATAGATAGGGACTGAGGGTATCGAAATCATGTGAGGTGATGTAAGGTGATCTCCCTCCTAGGGGCTTTAGGACATTTCACCTAAACAGAGGCCTTGAGGCCTCTGTATCAGTAACACACCTTATATCTTCTGCTCTCTCTGTGGCCTTCTACATTTTTGTCACTAGTGGTGGTTAGTGCTAAAGACTTCAACTTTTATTACAAGAAGTGTTCTGTGGACTATTTTGGGTTAAATGGCCATTACAGTGTTATTTTCAATTGAAAAGATGTGGAATTTTTGCTTGGTGTCATATCCTATTCTAGATCTTGCTTTTTTTACTAATCAGCAAGTTGAACTGCTGTCTGTTTTCTTTGTGGTCACAGACGACATCACTATGCTAATGGGGATGGTGTCCCTAAACAGCTTGTCTGAATTACTACTCAGGGGCCTTGTAGGAAGTATTTGATTCCCCAAAAACGCCAATAGTGACAATCTTCTGGGACTGAATTTATCTCCACTGATCAGTTCCAGTTCTTAGTGAGGAGCACGAATTCAAAAATACCTTAGAATTGAATTATTCTCACAAATCATGTCTGTGATTCGTCTGAGATGTGACAATTTAATTTCCTTGAGTGACTCGGACAGAAATTAAATTCCAGTGTAAAGTTGCTGTCTTAGAACTGGAACATTTTATTTATTTGCTAGGTCACTACGACTATATGTGCTACTATTATGAAACTAGATTCCTCACATGAAAACCCCTCAGACTGAAAACTACATTTTCTGTCTAATGGGTTCTAAATTATACATAAACTGTGCAATTTTCAAAGGTGATGCAATTTCTTCTGTCACAATTTCTTGTAATTTGGGGGCTATTTCCATTGAAGTGACAATTCTTTGCAGATGGACTACAATTCCCTCAGTTTCAGAAACATTCACCTGTAGTGCTATCACATACATGTACCTGCTAAGATTTTAAAAATATTTCTGTCTGCCTTTATCTTCAGTAATAGCTCCAACAACTGTTATAAAAGAGTGAAATCTTCTATTAAAAGCATTTAATTTTTTATATCTATAAAAAAGGAAAAAAAAGAATATATGAACTTCTTGCCTTGAACTTACTTATATGCCTGTGTGAGCACGTGACATCACAGATATTGCCCTTCTATCTGGGAACAACCAGATCCAAAAAATACTACTTGCATGTTATTGCCCTTTTTTTTCCCCACTCTAGGACACCAGAGATACACCAGGGATCAGTTCATGTCACATATCAATTAACTCTTGAAAAACAAAACAAAACAAATTCCTCATTCTTGTATAAACAGCTTAAATAAATTGAGTTAACCTGATGCTTTGATTCTTTTTTTCCTTGAAGTAATTATGACAAACTCAATAATCTGATCTGTTAGCAGTTGGAAAGGTTTGGTGGCGTCTATGAGAAGTGAATACAGTCAGGATGTTTTCAGCAAGTATGATCTAAATAATATCTTGGTCTCTTCACAGGAATGAAGGGAGATTGGCTGTAAATCTCCAAGGTCAGAATTAGTTGCAAAAAGACTTAGAAAGCAGTAATCTAATGTCCTTTTTCACATCACCTGAAACAGGACACTTACTGGGATGAGAAGAGAACATGTAGCTAAAGGTCCTTTTTTTTTTTTTTTTTTCCCCTCCAGGCGCACACTGTATTTTAGAAACCATTGCCAATTTGAGCATAATTTTAATATGTTCAGATTCCTTCAGAATATCATAAACTGCTTTGAAGTTTTTGCTAAAGCTGGATTCACAATAGCTTGGTGAATTCATAAGACTGTGTTGGCACTGAAGTGTTTGCTGATACATGTTGTTATGCAGATACTAGTCTTTTAATCATATTTTAGCAGGAGAACAAGACCAATTTTAAAATGATATTATATCTTGCCAGTATTTTAATGTGAACTATAAACATCAGTTCAGCAGCTAGAGAGAAAAGTGATGAAAGGGAGTACACAGCATAAACACATTAATAACCTGTTTTTTTCCAATAATCTGGCTCATTTCACATTACAACCTTATCAATTTCATTTTGGGAGTTTTATCTCCTCTTTGTGCTGACTTTGATGCAGACACTTTCCTTTTATGTGCTTACCCATCCATGCCTGTTTGTATTTACTATGGTTCTTCACTACTTTTACTCTCACACGTCTGCATCTATTATTAATAGCAGGTGGGAAAGAGGAACATAATTGCATGATTCAGCAACGGTCATGTCTGTTTAATCAGTAGCATCTGAGACAACATGTGTTTACTGCATGATTGCACTGTCATGTTTGACACCAATGATGAATTGCTACTCCAAATGAGCTTTCAATATTTGTTCATTGTATCCACTACTAAACTGTATGTTCCTTACAGCAATTCACTAGAAATCTCTGGTCATAGTCACAGCTGGGCCAGTGCGGTCTTGATTCTCACACAGCGCAGACACTGATTACTTTATAGCCCGTTCCTACTAGGGTGACTAATATTTTACGTTATAAAGACTATCTCACACAAGTCTAATATTGTAAAGAGACGTTTAACAGAACTCAGATTAGGCACTGTCTGATGGCTGACCCATTTGTATCATATTGCTCCTTAAAATAAGAATGCTTTGTTTCAGTGGTAGCTAAAAACTGCTTTCTCTGAGTAAATATGTAATTTTTGTTCCATCTCCATGTGAGGAGGAACTTCTTTCCTGTGAGGGTGACAGAGCACTGGAACAGGCTGCCCAGAGAGGTTGTGGAGTCTCCTTCTCTGGAGATCTTCCAAACTTGCCTGGATGTCACCCTGTGCCACGTGCTCTAGGTGTCCCTGCTGGAGCAGGGGGGTTGGACTAGATGATCTCTAGAGGTCCCTTCCAACCTTAACCATTCTGTGATTCTGTGACTGATCCTAGATTTTCTTTCGATGATAGTAAGGATTTAAGGCTGTGGAGGTTAAAAGGGTCAGGGTTACTGTTTGCTCTACGTGCTAGCAGGGACCTTTGAAAAACAATATACTACTACAATTATGCTTACTTCTGTTGCTGCTTTTTTAATGTATGATTTATTTAATCTTTTATTCTAATTCAAAAGCTTTGCATAAGTAATGGAAGAGCAAATCAGATATTTCAGTAACTGTCTTCAAGCAAGCAAGTTTACAGTTCCTGGAAATGCTATTTCTAAAGGGACATTATGCATTGAGAATATTTTCTACTTTTGGCCCAAGTAGTTAGTATTACTTTGCCCTCAGTGAAGATATTGTTGTTCCAAATATGGCGGGTATAGTAATGCGGTAACTTCGTGAGGCTAGAGATGACATACTGTAGGGCTGGCTCCCTTGAATTAAATCTCACAAAATTTATACCTGTTCTGCAATTTAAAGGATTGTCATAGCTATACAAATAATAAAGCCACTTCAAACCATAAAGGTTGTTTTTAAAATAAAATAAATAATTAAGCAAAATTAAAATAAAGCAAATAATTAACTGTTAAAAAAATCAAAACCTTATATACCATTTTCCTTGGATTTTGTTGTCATTAAGCATCCTAATATGACAGACTTTAAATATTAAATTCACTTACATGCTAGTTAAATTGTTAGATTGTTTGCGTTTAAAATAAGCATATACAGCGAATAGGTGACCAGGGGCTATATTTATAGAAAATACTTACTGCTTGAAGATGGACACCTGAGGTTATTTTCATACCAGGAAATTAACTGATTGTGCATACGGTTAGATTGACACCATGGTCCCTGCTGTGATTTTTGTCTACAGTCAAATAATTTCTGGCAGAGTTCAGGAGAGCACTTTTGAAGCAGTTTGCAGGTTATCATCTCAATTTGTGTTTTGCCATTTAGATAAAGGTCCATAAAAAGTAAGCTCTGGCTTTGCTCAGTTTACTTGTTTATGTAGCTCTAGTAGCACTACAAAGCACTTAATATTCTCCTATGATTTCCAGTGAGCATTAGTTTGAAAATCAGACACTAAAAGTGTAACACAGTTTTTAAGAAAGAGGCGTTGCTTTTTATAAAAATTTATAGTGTTTTCAGAGTTTTTTTGCTATAGGGATTATTTATTTTTTTTATTATTTATATAGAAATATCTAGAAATATACTGCAGTTTATGTCCATATATATATATTGCAAAAGAAAAGGTGTGAGGGGGACCAAAGGTGTTGACTGGCCATCTAGTTAAAATAACAATTTGGAAAGATAATCTGTTTCTATATACTGCTTCAATGTAGATTGTAGACGTCTGTATCTACAGGATACAGACTTCATTTGTGGAGTGATGAAAAATCTTCTTTACTTATAAGAATCATGAAATTAACCTGTAATGCATTTTACATGGTCCAACTTGCTTCTGAGACCTATAAAATGCTGGTAGTTTTTCTTAGGGGAGGGGAAAATTTAAATAAAATTGTTCAAGCCTTTAATTACTTTAGTATTATGTTTTCTGTAATAAAAGACAAGTAGTGTTGTATGTTGAAAATTCAAGCATCAAGACAATTTGTATGCCAGCCAAGATTTCATACTTGGTTCCTGGTGAGTTGACACTTCCAGCAGTTGAAAAAAAAAAAAAAAAAAACAACAACACTTTTCAGTGTCAATCACCTGCTCCACAAAGAAAAGCTCCTCAGGACTGACAGTTTTCCTATCAGCTTGGAATTGACCATGATGCTCTTCAAACATGTTATGACAGAAACAATCTGTGCCAGATTTGGCAGGGTTAGCATGTTGCATCACCAGCATCAAATCAGGTACTGGAGAAAGGCCTTGTAATGAAGGAAAGGGAAAAGAAAAACAAAAACAAGAAAAAAGTTTATATCCTTGGGACCGCTATCCTTTGTGCTATAATGATATGAAACAAGAGAAATAGCTTTTGATCTTGAAAATACAAATTACTTCCATTTTAACAATATTCACCAGTATAGCTGTAAACTTTTAAAGGAGAAGCTGGGTGCTAATTTGGATTGCACACTGCCAAAAAGCTTCTTTTGTAATTGAATTTGTGAAGTCCAATGACTTTGAAAGACAATGAAGATAGGACTACTGGGAAAAAACTAAAGATTAAACTACATTCAAGGTAGAATCAGGTGAAGCGTCATCAATAGAAGCGACATCATAGAAGCATCAGAGAAGATCTGAGAATGCAGCAGCAGCTAAAAAGAACTTCTGAGTACTCCCAAGGTTCCTAGGTATCCATATCTTAACCAAATTGGGTTTTTGCAAGGAGAAGGCAGGGGGGGGGGGGGGGGGGGGGGAAAAAAAAAGGAGGAGAGGAAATAAAGAGGAGAGGAGGAGAGCCCCAAATAAATAGTAGCCAGAGACTATATTCTAAAGGAAGAACATATTAGATGAGGAATATGTAGGGGATACTATTTGATAGTTGATACTGTTATCAACTCTTTTGAAAGCATTTTTGAGTCATTTCTAATCTAAAGTGAGCCACCTGGTGGTAAACATTTAATTGCAAATTGGGATTATATGCAGTGCAGTAGTGATGCCAGAAGAAGGTGCCCTGAGATTAAGGAGTAGCACTGATCTCTGAATGTTGTAAAGCTTCCCTCAAAACTCTTGCATGAAATGAACTTTGCTGGTTGGTCTTGAGACATCATACAATTAGGGCTGGAGCCTGTGGAGGAGTTTACTGTGTAAGAATTAAGTTTTGGATTGTATTCTAGAAAATTTTTATCTTTTTCATCTCCATAATTTTCTTCTCTCCTGTGTGAGACTCAAAACATATGCTATCCAGCAAAGTGGTTAAGTCTGAGAAAATATAATACATCTATAATTATACTCTTAACTGAGACTGAGACACAGCAGCTGGGATATAGAATCTTCCCCCACATGAAGAAAAACTTTGTTTAAAAATATGATCAAAACTTGCTCAGCTTTTTTTTTTTTTTTTTTTTCAAATGGAAGTGATGTCACCTATATTCTTTATGCAGACTTAAAGAAAATAATACCTACTGCAATTCACTCACTTCTGAATGTCTCTGAAACTTTTTAGGGTGTTTTCCAGTAGAAAATCCCAATTAGCTATCAGTGATCTCTGCCCTGAAATAATTTATTTAAAAACAGGAGGGAAAAAAATAAAACAAAGGGGAATGTACACAACTAGCCATGCTTTAGAGCTATTGCTGTCCTCTCTTTTCTTCTTGTATCTCTGCAATCTCTTCTGCCCTTTGATATGGCTTTAGTGGGAAAAAGCTGGAACTACCCAAATGCAGGTTAAATGTAAGTCACTAAAAATCAAGTCCCTCCAAGGTCATAAGAATGGGAATCATGATTTCTGGATTAAGTGAGAGCAATACCATGCTTGGATGCTTAATTGTGGACATTTGTGTGTGTTTATGTATGCATGTGTGGCAAAATAATTTTATTTGCTGCAGGACTGTAGAGCTAACTATGTCTTTTGTGTCTCCAAAATGAGGTATTAGGCAGGTTTTTTTTTTCCCTGCCCATCTTCTGTGGAGTTCTGTCTTAATCCTGTTCCTAACTGTCACTGAGGACACCACGCTTAATCCAAGATATGTTCTTTCTCATGACAAAATAATAGCATCTGTACATGGTATGAGACTGTGCCATGAAAAAAGCAGTATTGCCATGCAAAGTAGTCTTCTATTAATATTTTGTGGTAATCTTGTCTCTATAAATGGAGAACCTCTAATTTATGTCTATAGGCCCATCTTTCCTTTTAAAGAAAGTTTCTTGCAAATCATAGCAAAAGGAAAAATAACTCATTTTATTTCTTGGTTTTAAGAATCTTATAAACTGCAGGGCAGCTGCTGAGAAGGAAAGAGTAATAAGAACAGCTTTTCTTTAAATTCAGTCGCAATTCACATTTTATACATAGCAAGGAGGCATTCTTTAAATCTTGAGCTTACAATACTGCATTGGTAGCAAAATCTATCTTTTATCATTAGTATATATTGCTTTTTAGTTTTGTTCCTTGGTTTGCTGACTAAATAGTGAGACTATTAAAGCTTTCATGCTCATATAATATGAGCATGTCAGTGTCAGAATTGAATACAAATTTAAAAATATACAAATATAGTCTGATCTAAAGGAAACCGCTCTACGTTAAGCTTTAAGATAAATAAGAGCACGTCACTGAAATTAAGTATTAATTTAATCAGCCAAGTCCAAACAATGTTCTTCATACATTTCTTATTGCTAGTGTTGGAGAGCAAGATGTATGTATGGTTTCATATGTCTGGGTATAAAAGAATCTTCTCAAAGTCTTAAATATACTTTAACTGTGAAAAACTCTTAATTCTTTATTAAACACTGTCTCATGGCAACTATGGCTGTTAATATTCATAAAGAAAGAGGATTGTTGCTTCTACTCTTCCAGTAATCCCTATATGAAGAAGTATAGTTAGATGCCACTAAGAATCCGATTGACCTTTCCAAAAGTGAATATAATTCCTCATAGACTTCTCTTTAGTTCTGAACATAGCTTGTTCCTTTTGCCTTAATTACTCTGGGACTGACTTCAACTTTACTAATTCTTCCTCAGTGAGAGATATTCTTTACTATTTGTCTGTTTGTTCCTGGGTTTATTGCAATGCAGTTAAGTTTGAGAGGCTTAAGGTGATGCTCTAAGGGATCAAAAGCAAGGCAATGCCATGTGCTAATTAGAAATGGTGTGACAAGTAAATCTTCTGCTTTGTTTTATGTTATCATGGGGAATTTCTTTGGAAAAGAGGTGTTGAGGCTATTTTTCTGACTGAGAAAATACGTACATATTTTCAGCACAAACTCTGAAGTGAGCTTTCTTCATTACACCTAAATTATTCATTTCAGTGGTGGGCTAGCTTTAGTCAAACATACTGTACAAACTGTTATTTTTGTCCTTTTTTCGTTTTTGTCTTCTTTTTAAAATGACTTAAACAATTACAGTGTATGTGGAGGTTGCTCCGTAACACCTTCCTGTTCTTTCTACAGTAGCTTTTTCTTTTTACTTTATAGTTTACAATACTTCAGAAACTTAGAAAATCAGCAATGCGTATGGCTTAAAAAAAAAAAAAAAAAAAAAAACAAACTCCTCAATAGATTATAATGATAGTAAAAGCAAATTCTCACTGAATATGTAGCTTTTGCTTTAGCTATATAACTGGTTTTGTAAACATCCCTTTCTTCTGCTGATAAGTATCTGCATGTCTAAGATGTCCTTTAATCATCTCTTACAGATTATGATAATTCTACTGCAATTTTATGTTTCTCATAGCTTAACTGGATGTTGTGTTAATATGCAAAACAAACTTCCCTGCAGAGTGATAGAACTACCAAGTAATCCTGTTGCACAGTGAAATACTATGAATTAAATCCTTTTCCCTCTTGAAGCCAGCAGGCCTTTTCACTGTTGGGTATTTATATACCAGAGTGGAAAAAAAAATGTGGTAATGGTGCAAAATCTTTAAAGGACAGTGCAGTAATTTTAGGAAGTTAATTTCAACCTTAAATGCAAAAAGACAAATGTAGAGGAGGAAGCCTTTGCTGGGGCATATTTTTTGCTCACAATCCTCTCTTGTATTCTGCCTGAACTTTTGCTGGTATCTCATTGTTCTCATTCTGTCTGACCTTCATACCACTTAGTAGAGGAAAATAAGTATGGAAAATAACTTTCTGCTGCTGTATGGAAATGATTTTATAATAGATGAAATCATTTGCATAGTATATAATAAATATCTTTTATATATTTATTTTGCATAAAGGTACTATGGAAATTAAGTCAGATATCCAATTAAAACTACTGTCATGCTATCCTCTATGAAAAGGAATTGTTTTTTTTTTTTTCCTTAGATTTAGTGAAGCTTTATAAAACTACTAAAACTAAACTAAGTACTTTTTATAAAGGTACTAAAACTACTTCTTAATACTAAAAATGCATTTTAATCGAAAGATCTTAAGGAAATGTATCCTTATAGGAGCTGTCTAGAAGAATGGTGTCTTTCCTGAGATGGATAAATTGCCTCCTTTCCAAAATCTTCAGAGGGAATTGGGGAGCAAGGGATTTAATTGTTCGCAGATGTACATTCTCAGAGTGTTTTTAGCACTGAAAAACAGTGGAAGCAATGCCTTGCACTGATTCTCCACTTGCTTAGGGTGAATAAAAAATGATACTTAAATTTATGGATCCAGACTGCCTGTGAATCTAGCAGATAGGCCTACCCCTCTTCAGCCAATAGGCATCTCTAATATGACTTTTGCTTGCTATATCAGGATCCCTACCTTATTTTTTTGTCCTTTGACTTTAAACACCTTCAGCATTTTTACTTGAACACAGCAATGGGTTTACATTTTATTTATAAATACTTGTGTTAGTTTTCATGAGAATTGCATATTCCAGCTGTAGTTTATTTTTTAAAATCCTTCAGCACTCATATTGTGTTGCAGGCTACGTTATGATATTTTTTTTAATTCCAAGAAAACCAATGACCAGGACCTTTTCAAAACAGGGTAATATTTTTCAACTATGAAGACAGCATGCACAGGTTATATTCCCCCAAAACAGCAAGGGCCAGTTTTTTGTAATTGTGGTTACAGTTGTGTAACTTCTAATTCATATTAAAAAAAATCTTAAAATATAAGTGCAATGCAGTAAAAAAATGTCTGTTTTGGTATGAATTTGCAATTGTAAGAAAATTAACTGACAGTTCTCTTCCAATCTTTTCTTCCTTTGGTACTTGCATTTATTTGAGAAAAAGACTATCATTTTTAAGTAAATAATTTGAGCATATTTTCCTGCGTAGTATGTCAATACCCAAAGAAAGAAAAAAATCTGTAACTTGCCCTCACTTTTTTTTTTCTTTTCTTTTTTAAAGAAATACAAAACCTGGAAATGGGATGGAGGAAAGAGACTGACACCAAAAATTGGAAGTGAGAAATGATATTTTATTGCTTGTATTGAGCTTGGGGAAAATAATTTGTCAGTCCCTTTCTATCAACCACAGATTCAACTGACTGAAAGATTGATTAGAAAGTACGCGTACCTTCACAGTGGGGGGAAATACCAGGTACAAAGAACTTTTACACTAGCAGAAGCTTAAGAACTAGTAGCTAGGAAAATGAAACTAAAAAAATGAAATTGAAAATTTGGTATACAATTTAACTGACACGATGATTAACCAAAAAAAAAAAAAAAAAGGAATAAAAAGGACAAAGCACAGTGCTTGATTTCTCTTGATAGCATTCCTCTCCATTTCTAGGTAGACTCTAGTATTAAAGTTTCTGGAAACTTTCTGGATTCTGAACGAAGATAACCAGGAGGCACTTTTCCTTAATATAAGAAGTTTTAATGTCATCAGGCATATGTGGCTTAAAATTTATAAAACTATCCTAATTTATTTGTGTTTTCCCAGTCTAACTCTTGAAATATGCATTGTGATTACATTTTTTTCCTTTTTTTGGAATAGATTTTTTAAAAAAAAAAAACATGTACGTAGGAAAAACAGTGATTTTTCTGAACCTGGGCTCCAAATCTCAAAGGACTGACTTTAAGGTAAGATCATTTATATGACAGGAGCATCAGGATACATTCCAATTCCCCCTGGAAAAAAAATATCAGTGAGTACATATATGCAAGAGTAATTACATGGACAACAGACAGTGCTAGTGTATATATGAGTCTCTGTTGAAATCAATGATATTCACAGTCATCTACCAACTCACTGAAGCGAAGCTCATGAAATAATCTAAAGTTGGCCATGATGCATGTAACTTTGCATTTAGCTTTCTCTCTCTTTCCTTCACATGCTTGACTCAAATATATTGCAGAATAACAAATATTAGATCATGTCCTGCCACTGCCATTGCGATATCCTTTCTTGCTGTTGAAGTTCTCTCATCTTGTTGCAGAATTTAGACTCAACTTATTTAGACATGATATTGCTACTTTCATACAAAACTCACTTTACACACATAAGGGGTGTCACAGTATCTTCTCTTCATTATGGTAAGCACTATGAATAAGTGAAGAATTTACACAATTAGCAGCCAAAATATAGACAAAGGGAAGGGGGGTTTCAAAAAACAGAAGAATTCTAAAATAACCTGTGAGTAGTGTTGTGTTGATTGGAGTCATCTATCTGATAAAATAAAATGGAGATTAGTGCAGAAGTTAAATAATTACCTGTATCAGCTTTCCCATAAGTCATCTGAGTGTGGTATTGGGGTATTTGTTTGTTTTTGTCTTTGTGATTACTTATTTACATAAATGAAAGGATCTGTGGTCTTGGAAAAAAATATTTTTCTAACTTACAGGTTTTAAAGCACGAACAAATATATATTAAATTAAAAAAAAGTCACTGCACAGCTTTAGCCAAACAGGTATATCATAGTCTGGGTGTAATTGCCAAAGTGACATTCTACAATTAAAAAACTGTAAACAATGTTCAGTAAATAAAATGTGAAACTGTTTGTGAGGTTCAATTGCTATAAAATTTTCTGTGGCCTTGCACACAGAGAAAGCTCATATGTCTTCGTCCCCCAACAGCATGGGAATCAGCCTGGTATGAAGGGCAAGGGAATGACAAAGTATCTTTTATGCAGCATTGCCTTGCTTGGAGCTGTAAAGCTGGTGGGTAAATGAGCTTTCCTCCTGTGATCTACAACACCGAGTTCCTGTGAATGTTTAAGCCATCAAAGGCATTTTAAGCCTTACAATATACTCTAAGACAGTTCTTTTAAATAGTGCTAGGCGAAGTTCAGAGTTTCCTAGGTTAATTAGTACACTATATAGGCTAGGAAGAGCTAAGGTGGACCATTGCTGTGTATGGGATCAACCTTCGTATTATCTGTTAACCCAAGGTTCTGCCTAGCTGATTCTTAAAATGGTCAAACAAAAGATTTTTCTTATTTTACCATAGCATATAAATTCAAAGCCTGCAATGTCATGAATGGCTGTCCATTGGTTATTTGCATTACATATACATATATGCGTGTATATATATATGCATATATGTGCATATATATTCACATGCACACACACCCCAAGGCAAATCCTTATTTTAAAAGCCATCTGAATTCTACTGAGTTCTGTCTGTATAGTGGTATATGCACATAACTGAAACATTTAAAAAACATTCATATTATGAAATAGCTTTCACATTTTGCTTAACATATTGACTCGATTTTGTGTTGAGTGTCATGCCCTGAAAATAAATACAGGAGGTGAAATAGGTAAACCACACTTACTGTGGTAGACCATACCAGGTTATGGTATTGTGTTTGGGATCTAAGAATATAAACCAGGCAAAACTTGTAGATCAAGATAACACTTTATAATTAAAAAAATGACAGAACTGAAAAGATGCATAAACTTTTGGATACAAATATCCTTTTCACGTCAGGGTTTAATTAAGCATTTATCATGTTTTCGTATTTCCTATTATATCAATATTTACATAGAAGATACTATTTGATCTCATATACTTGCCTCCTACATACAAAAATGACACTTTTATCATTTTGATATATGGAAAAATATTTATTGTCTTCTGTTATGATCTAAATTATGTTTGTCTTCTGTAATAATAAATGCTCATCTCATAGAATGAACTAGAGTTTTAACCTGTTCAGAAAACTATGGTTTAACATCTGAATCCAAGCACACCTGTGGTTATTAAATCTATTATAATCACGTAGTTGACCACAGAGTCAGTGGTTTTAGATGCCCGTTAAGTTCTTGTGCAAATGTTTACCAAAAAAGCATATAACCGACGTGCCTTTTATTTTCTAAACTTAATGACCAATTGGATTACCTCTGCAAAACTCCTAGGTGTTTGAAGTGAAAATTTTGGATATTCTCCTTCATGTTCAGAAATGTTAGCTATAGTGGCCAAATGGAGCTGATATCTGAATTTGGTAGAGTGAAGATTGAAATTCTTGGATGTTTTTGAAAGAGAAAGCTTTAGTCTTTAGTCTAGAAGACTATAGATGGGAGGGACAATTAAGTACAAAGATACTGAATGCTTCTGCTTCAGCAGTGCCAGAAAGACTTTTTTGGTATGTTTGCTGAGCATGGCAGAGAGGAAGATCTCTTTTCTTGCAGTCTTTCATCCTGATATGGAATTTGTTGAGGGATTGTAACTATTTTAACACTTTCAGAATCCAGACTTAAGCTTCTTGAACCTGACAACTCTTAAAATGTTTAAATTAGGGATTGTTTTCAGATTTCTATGAGGGCATTGAGCTCTAGGTGCATGCAAGTTGCAAGCCACTGCTTTCCTTTGTTTCAGATCATGTAACTTCCAAAGTGAGAGGGAAACCTCTGGGATAGAGGGCAGGTGCTCTCAGAGCCCTTACAGTTAAATCTCAAGTTTCTGTAATTGGTCATCTCACCAATACAAGGAGCTGCAGTCATGCAAATACCTCTAGCTAATTCTGAAGAAGTTTTAATTTAAATTATGTATTGAAAAAGCCCTTATTCTCTTTCAGGAAAACTTTAAGCCTCTGATGTTAAATCACGTTTATTGAAAAAAAATAATTCATTTATCAAAAAAATACTTTGACTACACAATTTCACCCTGAAGTGCATTGATTCCAGCACCACTTTACTGGATAAAGAAGCTGGTCATAAATATTTCATTTGCAGCTGGGTGTACCAGAAATACTTTGCTCAAAAGCATTCTGTATCTTTCATGAAGAGACCTTTGGCCCACAGTATTATTAAAGACCACCAGGGATAGAAGAGTTTTAATAGAACAAAATATTAGAAGAAAAATGTCCCCTTGATTTCTAATAAAACAATTTAAATCCCCTACGATCTATCTTTCCTGGATTTAGACACCTGGTTTACATATGGAAATCCTATTAATTTTAATATCTGACTATGAATTCTTTGACTGAATGCTTATGATCAAGTATAAGCATGCATAGAAATGTGTCACTGCATTGAGGCTTTCATATTTCAGAGAGAAATGAGACTATAGTAACTTTTTCTAAAGCTCATCCTATTAAACACACAGGCTACCCTTCATTGTCTTGAGAAAAAGTTTAGGCATTAACAGCAACTGAGGGGAGACTGCAAAGATTCAAAAAACTTTATTTTCAGATAAGCCATTCTGGTAGTCTGCTAAGCAGCCTGCTGAAAGCTGCAGGTGCCTGACGATCTTGGAGTGCTGCTGTGATCTTGAAAGAATATGCTTGTTGCCCTGGGAATAAATCTAGGATTGAAGTAGATGCTGGAGCGGCAGAGCAAAGAGCGAAGTGAAGTGTGAAGTGTTCTGGAGTTCTTTCATCATCCATACTCTGGTTTACTCAAAATAGCCTTTCAAAATAGGTTACACAAAATGTCTTAAACTTCATGATAGAAAGTGGAATATTTTGGTGGGAAGAATTTAAAATAGAAACTCTCTGTCTCAAAATCCTCAACTGATAATGGAGAAAAAAAAAGTTTCTTAATTTTGGCAAAAAAAATCATTGCATACACCTGATTTTTTTCTTCATTTTTTTTTCTTTATTTCTTCTTCTTCAAAAGTGTCAGAGACTACATAAGCTAAGAAAATGTCCATGTTATTTATGTTATTTACTTGTGTCAGGTATTTTTTTCATCTGTTTCATATTGCTGATATTTTATGAGAATGACTCCTATTTAATACAAAAACAAAACAAACACAAAATTCTTGTATGGATCATCTTTTGAGGAAACATTAAATATGGGGCAAATATGGTAGTAGGTGGTAATTCTGATAGCATTGTTGTTAGACTTTTATTGCTTCAGCATTCAACACTAAAACAAATTCCAATGAGTTCTTCTCTTAATTTCCCAACTGTCAGAAGCCATGATTATCTCTAATGGACATAAGTGCCCCATACTGGAGATATAGAAGTAGCACTTAATAATTTGAAATATTTTGCCAGTTTCATGGAGAATGAGTGGAACAATTATCCCATATAATAATAGGGGGGGCATTTCACAGTCAACCTTGGAACAAATATGTGAGTGAATAATGAAGGCAGAATATGTTTCTCTCTTGAGATACTACCCCTCACCTTGATGAGCTCTTATAAACGGAAAGCCTGTTAGCAATAAACAGCTGCTGTGATTACTGAATGAACAAAAATCTTTCACTTGGTTGTCATTCAACAGTTGGTAGACTGCAGAACTCCTTTAGGGAGAGAACATTCACAGGTCAGTATTATCAGACATAAATACAATCACTTTCTCTTGCAGGGTGTATATGAAGCAAATTAGTGAGTGGGGCAGCACATTTGGGGACAGTGCAGCATAGAGGTGTAGCCTTTTGAACCACAGAAACCCCTACAGCAGCACAGATATCTGGTCCATAGGCTAACACCATCATTTTTTCTGACTTTTTTTTTTTTTTTTGGTATACCTAAGCAGATGGAGGTAAAGATACATTCAAAACAAAACCCTTGGTTTTGTAAGAGAGGATTGTCCCATTCCATCGGAGATGGCAGTGGAGATGATAGATAACTTTTGATTTCTCCTCCAAAATAATTCTTGCAAAGCGATAGCTGATTCCTTTAGCACTGCCCTCTCCTAAAAATAACTTCTATTTTGTTATATCCAGTGTTGCTGCAATGGAGAGTATTTTAAGTTACCTTTGACACTGAGATTTTATTGATTATTTTATTGAATAATTCGTTGAACTATGTAAAAGTCAAGTATATGATGTGATGTGTTCTGTGAGGGACAGCAAAGGGGCGAACGGATCATGTAGACATCCAAAAGTAGTAGTTTAGTGTTAGCTAGAGAGGAGCTGCTGGTGTACTTTCTCTTCCTTGTCTGAGATGAGCAGCAATCAATGTCATCGTGATTTTTACATCTCTGCTAGTACATTAAGCAGTACCAGGACATAGGCTGGGGCACTAATGCTTAAGCATCTATACTGCTGTTAGATGGATTTGCAGCACAGCTTTTTGCATGGGTCAAGTAGCACTTTCCCAAATGACTCTTGGGCACAATTCAGAAGTCGGTGTAGGCCGGTGACTGCTTTGAACAGGCAAACTGGATGCAGCCTGTTTTACAGGCTCAGAATATGCCAAAAGCTTTCAAAGTGGTAGGACATGTTCTGGAACTATTTAATTTGGAATACATGTACCCAGCACATCTCCTGCACATCTCACAGCTTGTGAAGTCCCTAGAGCTAATTAGGAAGCCTAGTGATATAGACAGTTTTCTGGTGTTCTGTGTACAAGGAAGTCTTGTTTTTTCTTTTATTTTCTCTTTTTTATTATTTTTTATTTTTTGATGTGGAGATCATCCTTACCACGTTTCAGTGCTGTAGTACAGAAACAAATAAGGATTTAATGAAATTTTAGATCATTTCAGTATTAATCTCTTTTCCATTACTTCCAGTAAATAATCTTTTAAATAAATAATAGCAGACAATCTCCCTTAGTTGCACATTAAACAAGTATTGTAATAAAGTAAACTTTTCCTTTGATAAAGCATCAGCGTCGCAGATGGCTTCATTGTTCAAATAGCCACAATACTAATTTGGCTGTCAAGATTGTGATAAAACTGAGGAGAATGAAAATACCTTATGGTGTTCCATATGCTGTTTGGAGCTTAGGGTGAGACAACCACAACTGAAGTGGACAAAATGTTGTATTACATTAAAAAAAAAATTGAATTATTCTTGTTTTTTTCTTTCTCTATTTTTTTTAAACCACGCTGGTGGTGATGGAGTCCCAAACAATTATGGAGAAGACATGGAAATTGTTTAACAGTGCCTGATTATGAGTGCTACTTACAGTCACAGTCTCCTAAAACATCTAAATAATAATTTTCAGATCCAAAGAGTCATGAAAGTTAGTTCCATATAGGTTGTGTTGTTTAGAACATTACCAAACATATTTAAAAACAAAACCAACCAACCAAAAAAAAAAAAAAGGACACTCCAAATTCAGGTGAATTATGAAATGGCAGTTCTGAGAAATACATCCAGAGTAAGTTTTAGGGAGAAGAAGATGGCTTCTGATTTGCAGTACCATTTAAGAAATCTTGCCCCCCACCAGATTCTTGAGAGCTGAGGCAAACCAGATTCAAGCCTGAGGACAAAGATTTTTCAGAAAATGGAGTGGAATTCTACACCAAATGTTTCGTAGGATGAGAAATCCGACTACTTTTATTTGTTGTTACTCCAATTCCTTACAACCTCTTTAATGTCTAAACAGTACTAATGTATTTCCAGTTTTACCTTTCTCCTTAAAACATTCACAGGTCTTTGTCAGCTATTTGGACAGGTGTACCTCTTCTTATGCGTTATTAAAAAATACATATTTGAGTGTAGCTATAGTTTATATTTAGCTAGAACTAGCATATTTTTCTATATGACTACTTTTTAAAAAGTCACATCTATACAAAAGGATGGCTTGCACAGAAATAAATGTACAGTAATCAATAATGAAATGGTACTTAAAATCAAACGAGAAAAATGCATACATACATGATAGATGCACTTTTAAGAAATACAACAAATATTATACAAGGGTCAGTCTTGGGTGTTTGTTCTGGCCGAGGTTATGCAAAGTGTGTAAATGCACCATACTGCAATTAGACTGTTCTTTTTAAACTGTGTTTCTTAACCTATTACGGCAGGTCCTAATAGTTCAAAGTCCAATTTGATTTAGTAGCAAATCATTGCAGAGATGTTGGGAGCAATAAATGATGTTTGTGAAATGTCTTAAACTGTTTTTATTCACATTTCATCTGTATAGTTTCAGTGTAATTAACATGTCCTCATTAAGCATGCACTTTCTTGGAAATGCACTTCTAAATATAAGCCAGATTGCCTTCTCTTTTGAAAAGCTTCAGGGAAGAAGAAATACTAGAAAAAAAAATTAGACTTCAGGTTGCTAGTTGTATAAACATTACACACACTTCGGTAAGATGCATGTAAGTACTTAAATCCTCTAGTGCTTTTGTAATAGTGATAAGATTATAAAACCTTGACTATGCAGTATGTTTTGTTTGATCATGCAAATACATCAAGATAGAAATACCTTGATAGATTCTTGTCTTCCATCATAAATAAAAGTGTGCTTTTTTGTAAAATGATTTTTTTTCATTCTGTATCAAAATCTTTTTAAACTGCTTGAAATGTAAAGAGCTACCTGAACCAAAATTTAATGTAGTGGCAGACTGACTGTGCAGGAGTGTGTGACTTGCAGTGTCTCAGACCTGTCTCCAATTGTGTGGGCTACGTGAGGAAGCTTCTGCACTCCTACATGGGTCTTCAAACCAGAGGGAGACATTTTTATTTAAAACAATTTTATAAGTTAAGTCTAACTTCCAACTGGTCATGCTCCTCCTTCATCTCCTTCTGTACAGTTGTATGAAAGCTCTTGCTTGTATGTGTAATTTCATATTTCATGGTTAGAAGGCTCCTCATTTTCAACCTGTTTGTCATTAGTTCTTACACTTTAAATTTTGTCCCAACTCTGCCTTCGGTTTATGTAATGTTTCCTGTGACGTGGTGTTTGCCTTCCAGCGTGGTGAGTATATTTTATTCGTCATTTTTCCAATCAAAACTGTCTTCCAATATCCTCTTAAAAGTGCTCCAGTCTCTTGATCATTTCAGTAGCTCTGCGCCTGCTTCAGATTGAATTGCTCTTACTTGGACAAGGATAGTTGTATTTGTATTCAGTCCTCCAGATGAGGTCCTAGCAGTTCCTTGAACTTCCTCTTTGATAAGCACCTTGTTTTAACACAGAGACTTTGTTACCTCTATAGCCTAAGGGATTTGAATCACAGGATGTCTTTGATTTTTATGAGTGTAGGTCATTTGTCTAATGAGATCCTCAAAAGTTGTCTGATTAAAGAATATATTGACTCAGTTGGGTATATCAATCTTCGGTAAACAATCCTGTATTTTATTCTGTTTTCCATTACTTTCTGGCATTAACTACTCCCTCCTTAGATTCTAAAGTTGTGTCACGCTTGCATACTTCCAAGTCATGAATACATCAAAGAGATTGTAATGCAATGAAATAGACAAATGCAAACAAATAAACAAAGAGAATCGGAATACAACAGAAAAGAATAGCAAGTAGTATTCCTTCCCTTCCCTTCCATTTCCTTTTCAAATCTTCTCTCAGATAGAACTGTAAAGGAACCACCACACAGAACTCAAGTGGCCATTTAAACTCACTTTATTTCTTTCCAGTTTTAATTGTGAAAGTAGGAATTCTTCCATTGCCAAAAGGTCAAAATTATCTTTCTCAGAATGAGAAGGGCAGGCAACAGATGTTGTGTGCATTTGTGAAGATCATGCTGACAAATTAGAAGACAGATCGTTGAACACTGTCACTTTTTATAGGTGGGGAGAAAAGCATGAATTTAGTATGACTAAAGACTTTTGATTTCTGGTAGCAGTTAATGTTTCCATTTATACATTCTTTGTGGTCCCTGGTGCTTCTTATACGCCGTCCATGGATTGTCATGCTTAGCTCATTCTTTGCTCTCCTCCTTTATTCAGAAAGGGAGACCTAAAGTAAACAAATATTGCTCAATGACCTCAGCTTATCTAGAAAACACTATGGTGTGTATGAGACAAAGTTAAGTGTGAGGAAATATAAAGTTCTAGTTTTAACTTCAAATTGCCTTTGCACTTGAGAGTTCTCTAGCACTGTTTGTTTGATATTGATTTTATAGTCTCATAACCAACGGCAAGTCATTTATTATATGCTTTATAATAAAAGTAAACACACTAAAAATAAAATCCATCAATCTTTCATTATTACCTGCACAAGAAAATTAAAATATCAATCTTGATGTGAGAAATGTATTAGTGTTAAAGTTGTTGCATACTCCCAAATGATTTTCATAGCTGTGCAATCCAGTCAAATTTTGTGCATCCTGAGGGACTGACAGACACAGTTGGGTAAATGCTTGTAAAACAAGAAAGCTGCAGACTTCAGAAATGATGGCTTCCAAGTATTTTATTTGGGAAATATTGCAATGATTTATGAGTGCACAAACATATAGATTTCATCAACAGATAAAAGAGATTTCATCTTGTTTTTTGAATGCACAGGTTTCTAATTGTTCAACTAAAGAAACAACTTGTCACTGTAAATCTACATAGTTGTTTTTTTTTTTTAATTATTTTATCTGGAGGAACTTAAATATGGTTTTGTTGTCAGGTGCGACATGAACCTGTATTTTGGATGTTTGTATTTCTGTGTTCTATAGTGAACTCTTGAATGAAACAAAATTAAATTCATGGAATTTTGATGAAGGATGTTCAAGGAATTTTGATGAAGGAAAAGGATTTTTAGGAAGGATGTAAAACATGTACTGTTAGAAAATTTGCAGATTAAAAGCTAAAAGTTAATTCTGTGTTTGTGTGCATGGGTATATGCAAGTGCACACATACCAATAATCATAGAAGTTTGGAAGCACTCTTTTAGTAGTATATTCAGTGCTACTGTATGATATAAGGCACATGATTAAGGATTTATAGCTGAAAATTTTCGAATCGTGGTTTTAATATTTGAAAAGTATGTAAACCGGGCTCCATTTAAAAAAAAAATCCTGAAAAAAATGAAGAAAACAAACTTTGCATTTCTGCTTTCTTTACTAGGGCTTTATGATCATGATGTTCTTGTATTTAATATTACAAGTGTAAGGTATATGGGGCTCACTTTAACCCAATATTCAACATATCTGTTCAATGTGATTATTTAGAAATTATTATTCAGGATGAAAATAAACTTCCTATAGCAAATTGCAATATTCAGGAGCTTTCGATCATAAAAATGTAGAATAATTTCCCTCTGCCTTCCAAAACTTCCCTTTTGAGTAATTACCTGATTTTGGGGTTCTATTAACTCGGTGTAGTCCCGATGCAGAGTTTAATTTAAATATAACATTTGCCTAATATTGAGAATAACCTTTGACTTGCCAGCTAGCAGCAAACTTTTGTCATGCTATTTTTTTTTTCTTTTCCATAAGGAAACTCTAATTTATTTGAATTAATTAATTGGACTTATGTAGTCTAATTACTCACCAAAAAAATATGTAAAAACATCTGCACATTTTTAGTTGGAAAATAGTTTCAGAGTTCTGGCAACTCCAATGGTGATGCTAGCAGAAACACTTGCAAACTAGTTCAGGACCCATTATCTTTTGAAAATCAGGATTCTTGTTCTCATATTTGAATTGAATTGGAGCTTTTCTGAAAGTACCTCTGAGTAAACTTTTAGGTATTCCAGATTTTGTGGAGGAAAAACAAATGGTAGTTCCAAAATTTAACAATCTTCACATGACTAGAACATACCTTCTGAGAATTAATTGACTTCTGGAGAATATATTTTTATTTTGTGTTAACTGAATTTTAATGATCACTGAATTTATAAAGTGGTCTAAACAAGATAGTATGCAATAATTTGCAAAGTATATTTTCCCAGAAACAGAAATGAATATAGGAAATTATACCATGTTCTGTCATGTTCTCATTTTTTGTGATCTTGGGAAAGTATGCCACTGAGCTCAGAGGCTCAGAAAAATATCCTTCCTCATTTCTGGAGGAATAAAAGTGAAAAAATTACGCATATTTCTCCCTTTTTCACAGCTGGAATTACAGTAAAATAATTTAGGTCTGTATCTTGTATGAGGTATGTATTTTGATAGATGAGTTGATGGATGAGTTTTTTGGGGAAACCCTAGGATCCTTTATTAAGAGGAACGCTAAAAAAATTGAGGCATTCACATTGAAGATTTCTGTTTAATATCTAATGTGCTTCATATACATATTTGTGCATGTGTGTGAGTGTCTGTGAGAGAGAAATAAATGAAGCAGGCTAAAAATTTAGTGTTCCCAGAAGGGAACACATTGCTTAAATATGAAAAAGAACTATGAGACAGAGTAAAAATTAATTTAGCGATAGTACCAGCACAGAATAATTGTTGAATTATACTTCCTGTGGGAGGCATTTCTTTTAATTATTATTTTTCTTGTTATGTGGTTTCACCTTATCTTTATTATTCTGAGGATTTTTGAATCTCAGAACTCAACATAAAATTATTTTATTATTATTTCTATAGAACACAGGGCCCTAACTGTGGGCCAATACTCCCTGTTACTTTAGATATTACCATTTTTTTTGTGCTTGCATAATCTCTGTCCCAGAAGTATATAATCAGTCCGGAGTAAACATGAAACTCAGGATCATAAAAAAATAGAAAAAAAAAATGCAGTAACTAGCCCTAGCAGACAGCGATTCAAAAGGGGCCTGTTCAACAGCTTTTTTTTTTTTTTTTTTTTTTTTTTTTTTTTTTTTTTAAGAGAATGAGAATACTTTTGCTTGGAAAAAGCATTTGACTCACTACCTCCACTCAAAGCAGGGCCTTCTCAGTATCTCCAAGGACGGAGATTTCAGTCTTTCTTTATACCTTGATTGAAATCTTGACTATTGACATGGTGGAGGAAAAAAATGAATTCCTCCATTTTAATTGCAGTTACCCTCATTGCAGATTGTATCTCTTGCCTCTCATCACCATGGAGCTCTGAGAAAGGGTCTGTTTCTGCCTTTGCTACACTCACTTATTAGGTTAAGATTTCCCCAGCCTAAAAGCAGCTCCTCTTCATGATGCAACAGCTCAGCTTGCCTGGCTAATCCCAGAGCGGAAGCTGCAGTCCCCAGCTGTCCTGGTGGCTCTCTGCTCAACCTGTGTCTCTCTTGTAGCAGAAGCCCCAAGCTGGGCACAGTACTCCAGCTGTGCTCCCACAAATGCAAACAAAAAGGGAGGGATCATTGTCCTCGATCCGCTGGTTTTCCTTTTACTCTTTTGCAATTGGTGATATGGTTCTTTGCTGCCAGAGCACATTGCCGCCTTCTGTTCAGCTTGTCCACCAGAATCCCCAGGCCCATTTCTGCCAACCTGTTTTCTACCCAGCTGGTCCCAGCCTGCATGTTTGCATGTCCTGAGTGCCGAATTTTGCATTTGCCTTTGTTGTCTTGACATGTTTCAGAGGGAGAAATAGCCTGTCCAGCTGTCATTTATTTTCTTGCTGATAAAAACAATGAAATACTTGGCTTTAAAATAAAGTAGAACTATGATATATGATAATACTGGAAGACATTCTGAAATGTTTTCTAAAGTTTGTAAAATCTCTCACCCTTGGTAAATGTTATATTCATGATCGTAAATGTTATATTCATTTGTAAGTGAAAACACAGATCTATGAATAGAAAGCAGTAAACAATGCTTATGTAATTATTCTTTAGATATCTTTATTATCATTATTATGTCCTCCCACATTTTATAAGGAATGAGTGGAATACATTTTGCAAAGTAATATTATTTACCTATGTCTAAATAAGATAGTAAGAATTGGCACAGTATTCTTGGCACTTCTTTATTTCACGATTTACAATTGGTGGTAGTTTGGGATAAATTAACTGAAAGGTCCTTAAGAAAGGTACTTCTATCCTGTGTGTGATGAAGCTGCTGTGATAAAGCTCAAGAATGAATTTTATTATCTTTGTAACTAAAACTCTGCATCCCTTGTAGGAATATGATGAAACTCCACATTGGCTAGTTGCATGCTAAACAAGGAGTGAAAAAGACAGTTTTCTTCTTCTTTCTGCAAAAGGAAAAATAAATGCCAGGGAGTGCTATAAAATAATCTATTCAGTCAACAACTGTATGATTTAACAGAAGACAGTAATTACTTGATATTTAGGATGAGTTTTAAGCTGAATCTTTATAACCAGTCCTAGTGTCTTCTGTTTGTTGAGTGGGTATGTTATACTCCATTCTTATACCACACGGAATTGAGGACAGTTGTCACTTGAATTTAGTCATATAATCAAAGAGTCATATAACCTTGTGAGTGTGTATTCATAACCATCTCATATTTCATGTGCTCATTGCGATAGTGACACGCAGTTTAAAAACACGTGAGATTACTAATCACAGAACCATGTGGGAGGACCTCTGGAAGTCTGCAGTCCAACTTGCTGCTCAAAGAAGATTGGATTAGAAGAGATTGCTCAGGGCATTGTCTACATGAGTTTGAACGTCTGTGAAGATGGCAATTCAACAGTCTTCCTGAGTTTCACTATTACTTTTTCATGGTGACATGTTTTCCTTGTAGAAAGGACCTTCTCATGTTCCAGCTTGTGCCAACAGCCTCTTGTTCTCTCCCTGCATGGCTCTGAGAAGAGTCTGGCTCTGTCTTCTCTACACGCCCCCACCAGGTAGTTTTAGGCATCAATAAGAGCTTTTGTCTTCTGTTCTTAACAAATCCAGTTTTTTTAGCCTCTTCCTGAAAAGTATGAGCTAGGCCATTTTGCCATTTAATAGATGAGGTCTAGAGGACAGAAAGAGAGAAGGAAAAATAGTATTAAAAACCTTCCTGAGCCCAGGGAAACAGTAGAAATCATATGACAAAAGAATATTTAAAACAAAACACTGGGCTGTTTTGTAATCACCAGGGAGGAAAAGGAAGCTAAGATGGTACCTGGACGTGCTGTAAAGAGCTTATATATATATATATATATATATATATGCAATTTTTTTAATTCAAATGATTGATTTGTATTTTTTTTTCTTGTAGGTTTACTTACAGCAGCTCTACTGAACTGAGAAAATCTTTTTCTGCCAGCAGAGAATCCGATCTAGTTATTTCTACGTTAAAGCTATGATGAGTGTTTTAGCTAGACTATTGTGCAGAATTGCACAGTAAGTGTGCAATAAGTTCCTAAGTGACTTCTGGAGCAGATTTTATTTAAGCTCCCATTTTTGTTTTGCAAATTCAAATAAAAGACATAAAGGAGTCATGACAGAGAACCATATAAAGAACTTCTGCAGTTTGCACTCTTTTCTCCTTTGAGTATCTCATTATATCAACTGATCTATTTACATTAAACTGATATTATAAAAAGAGACTTGAGGAATAAATGGATACAAATGCTATAAATTTACAGTATTGCTCATGCTTGTGAATGGTGACTCTTTGCCTGTATGACCTGCATTCATGATGTCTTTAGAGGGAAATATGATGAAGAAAGAGCAATTAAATTAGATAAGAATGACAGCCAAGAGGCTAATACGGATAAAACTGTAAACCTATGCGCTTAATATTCTGCAGAAAGATATAGTGAAAGCACTTGTTCCTAGAATTGTCAGTAGGTGCTAACTATATATTTCATTAGGTAATTTGACAAAATTGAAATATATATTTCTTCCCATTTTGATCTTTTTACAACTGATTTCTGTTGTTTAAAAAAGATGTGTGATTAAGGACATGAATGAGATAAAATATAATAAATAAATCTGTAGGCATGTCAAAACTTGCAGTGGAATGCCATGACTCCTATCAAGCTTAAGCACACAACTTTACTATTTTTAAATTTAAATAATTATTTTAGGTGTCAACAGATGTTTGCAAGTATTCAGAGCAGTAATCCAGGTGTAGATTTTCCTTTTAAAAGGTCACGGAAATAGAAGCATTTTGTTATATTTATCTGAACAGTATATAGATTAAAAATGAGACTTTCATTTTTTAGAAGAAATAAAAAGTATTTTTAGATTAGCCACTCAAAACAACATTATTCTTGTGGCCTTAAGGTCTGTCTAAAAGACAGTTATTTTTGTTAGTGCTATTGCCTCAGCAGATATCAATAATACAATTCTGTTAAAATTCTAGAGCTGTGTTGCTGCCATAGCTGCAGCAGTCTCCCCTTTACTCTTCTCCCAAAGTTTATATTGACATATATGTGTATACATATATATGTATACACATACACAGAAACATATACATGTGTATGTATATCAGCTTCCCCCTAATACTTTTGATGGGTTTTAATCTCTCTTTTGAAGTTCAACTTCAGCGTAAGGCACAAAACAGTGCAAATACTGAAGCTCTGTCAAAGGATACTTTTAGGGGCCTCCTGCAGAAGCATAAACACCACAGATCTTATATTATTCCTTTAGTATCTTTTCTGAAGTGGCATTTCTTGACTATTTTAAATCACAACCTAGTTCAGTTTTTTGAGAAGTCGTTCTACTGCACACCATAAACGGCAAGTGTTGTGGGTTTGCCCACAAAGACCCTCAGCATGACTACACACTCTGGATGTGTAGTTACTCTCATTCTCTCCAGAGTGAGGATGATTGAATACTGGAGCAGGTTGCACAGGGATGTTGTCAAATCTCCATTCTCGGAGACACTCAGAAATCAATAGGACATGGTCATGGCCAATGTTCTTTAGATGTCGCTGATAGTCCTTGAGCAGGATGATTGGACTACATCATCTGCAGAGGTCCACTCCAAGTCAACTCTTCAGTGATTCTGTGAACTAAAGCTTAGAGATAGTAATACTGATTTTTTAAAGACATATCAAAGTGAACAGCACTGAAGTCTATCAGTTCTCTCTGTAGGTTACTACAATTTACATCATTGTGTCTGTTTGAAAACATTTTAGTTTTTTTTTTGTTTTTGTTTAGACTCTTTTGCTACAGCAGGCATCATATCCATGAAAAAGAAAAAAAAAGACATTGTTGGTTTTGAGAATAAATAAGAATTTAGCTAAGGCAGGACTGTGCAGATTCTGTCATGGTATACTTTTATAACGAATGAGCTAACCTGCAGTCCATGCTACTTTGATCTACCCAACTGGTAGATCAATTGATGGTTCATTGTACGTAGCTTCTGGAAATAAAAAGGAAAAAGTTGTTCAATAAATTGACAATGAAATATTGCAAACTTTTCAATTGATTGAATACTCAATTATTTTAAAAAGGGAGAAAAGCATTGTACTGCAGTAAGACAAAAAAGTGTTTAAAGGACCTTAAAATCAAATATATTGATTTTGTAGGCTTTTACTAGGTAGAAATGGTCTTGCTATTATTTCCAGGACAAGTTTATTATAGGAAGTTCTTGAGCATATGTTTTTAGTCCATCTGTTGTTTAGTGCAGCAATTTTAGTATCCTAGATTAAAAGGCTCTTAAAATTAATTTAAGTTCATTTTCAAGTGAGGCTGCTTTTTAAGTTGGAATAGAAACTTCCATTTTAGTGTCATTCTTGCAAGAAAGTCTAGGTAAATTTAGTTTTTTTTCCCTCATCTTTGTAAGCGTACTTTGCTTTGTTTTCTTAAAATGTTTAGCTACCCTCTATACTATATATATGCCTATTCTCCTCTATAAAATATATATTTTTTATTGTTCTATGACTCTGGAAGTAAGGTTCTGTGTATATCATTCATTTATGCATAAAATCAAAAGCACAGTTATTTAACCATGTGGCCAGGGAAAGAAGGGGTGTTCTCCACACTTATTAAACATCCTGACATCAGCTCTACAATATATATCGCTGACTTTTTCCTCAGTGCTTCTGACCTTCACCTCAACATTGTAATTCCAAAACTGCCTTTTCTGGCTTTCTCCTTACTTATGTTTTTTTTAACCAAGGCACAGAGCAATGCAGAAAAACAACATCTTGACAAAACAGGACACTATATTACATACAATTGTCATGAGGGGTTTGAAGTAAACGTGGAGAAAATGTGTAGCCATTTCTCAACAAGCAATAGCATGTCTGTTACTTTGAAGACATTTGCAAACTAGTGTAATGAGTTTAGTAAGAAAATTTAGAGGGAATAATATCATCATTTCAACAGCTTATTCAGTTCAGTGAAAGCTAGCATTTATACTTTGAATTATCACCATTGACCACTACCATCTGTCTGATATTAGGCTTTCTTAGCTACAATGAATATGTGACCAGAAAGGGGTCTTATGTATCCAGCAAAATGAAAAAAAAACTCTCTGTGTGTGAATGGAGACTTGACAGCCTCCTCGCACAACCTATTCCAATGTTCAATCAATCACGCTCACTCTGAAGATGTGTTTTATTGTGTTCAAGTGGAATTTGCTGTGTTTCAGTTTATATCCTTTGCCTTTCCCATGCTGTCAGTCAGCACCACTAAGGAGAGCCTGACTGGCTCCATCTTCTTTGCACTTTGATCATATCCTCCTCAAGCCTTCTCATCTCCTCATCTGAACAGTCCCAGCACTCTCAGACTTTCCTTATATGACAGATGCTCTTGTCCCTTCATCTTCACCACCTTTGTGGCGCTTTGCTGCACTTGCCCTATGAGGTCCATGTCTCATGCTGGGGAACCCTGCACTAGACGCAAGTGCTCCGAACATCACCTCACCAAGTGGAGTAGAGGTGGAGAATCACCTTCCTTGAGCTGTTGACTCTGCCTAATGCAGTCCAGAATGCTGTTAGCTTTCTTGGCCATGTGGTTGCATTGTTGGCCCATAGTTATATTGTTGTCCAGGAAGAGCCTCAAGTCCTTTTCTGCAAAGCTGCGTTAGAGCTTCTGCCCTCCAGCCACTAGTGTGTACTGGTGCATGGGTTTATTTCTCCCTATACGAGTTTATGCAGGAAAATGTAATTTATTATACATACATTGTCGTAAAGGTTGCCAGATCTATGCTACACTTCGCAGTTCTGCTGTAGTGCTGCCTTCTGTCACTGACTGTTGATGAATACTAACATTATGTTTTGTTCTATATATATTATGATCATGTTTGAATACTTTTACAAAAAAAATCAATATGCAGCATAATTATTTTGAATAGTGAGTTAAAATCTTTGGCATATTATCTAGTTAATTACATTACTGAGTTCGATGATATACATTTGTCAAATTTATGACAGTTGTACTGAAAGTTTCCTGTGTGCATAATTAGCAGCAGCTAATGGTCACAATGACAGATTTTCCACTATCTGCATGTAATGCACATTACATGAGAAAGGTCAATCTGATATATTCAGTTTCATAAAAAAAATCTTACAGAATCTTACAGCACAGCTCAACAGATTGAACTGTGCTAAGAAATGAAGTCCACACAGATTCTTAGGTCTGTTATAACAATGAAGATAGACTCTCTTAGGAGGTAAGCGTAGTTCAGCTATCCTTTTTGTATATACTTTTTCTTTTAAAACACTAAATCTAATCAAATTCTTTTCAGAACACTTTTTTTTTTTTTTTTTTTCTCCTTAGCCTGGTCAGGCCTTGAGAAAAATGTAAAGAGGTATAGCACACACTGTGAAAACACTCTAATAGGTTAGGTCACCTTACGAAAGCTTTTACCTTCAGTGCTTCAGTTCGGCTTTATCTAACTGACTGTAGTGGACATCACATTATTTTGTGAACCAAGTATTTTGATAACAAAAGATACCAGAATACTAGCGATTCTACCAGCTTCCTCCAGGGAGTTACTGCAGACTCTCAAACCTATTGAAGGCAAAGTTCAGTACTAGGGCAGAAAAATACCTCTTTTTTTTTTTAATTAATGAAAACTGCACTGAAATCATACTTTTAGGGACATATATGACCTCTGTATATGACAGTTTTGGTCAACCTGAACTCTCATAATTTAAAGGATCAACTGCATTGGTTACCTGTTATGAACCTTCAAAGGATAATTCATCTAAAAGTTTCAGAAATAGGAAGAGTCAAGTCTGTGCAAATGAAATTATTCAGCTACCCTAATGTACTTTCCTGAAATTTTCAGAAAAGCATACTAATAATGTAGTCCAATGCTTGATCTTGACAAGCAATGATATCCTGGGAACTATTGCATACATTATTGAGCATGGCTGTCATTCTCAGGTCACTCATCCTTCACTGCTTTTTTTTAGGAGGTTGTGGCAAAATATGTGCCAGCCTCAGGATGCTGCGTCCCATTATTTCTGGAGATTTGACAGACATAGTGGTAAGAAAAGTGAGAAAAAGAAAGTCATATTGTAGGAGAGCTTCCTTAATGCAGTTAGAAGAGTGATTTGCTGCAGTATGACTTCAGTGCCAGTTGTCATATATATGGCAGATATAGATTTGCTTTGATACTTCTTAACTGGATACACAGATTGCAAGAACTCTATCTGAGTAACACATTTTTCCAGACATAAAAAAAAAAAAAAAAAA
>NW_010587885.1:433119-477129 GCF_000705375.1 Tinamus guttatus
TGCAAGACCTCGGAATAACACTTTTTTCCAAACAAAAAAAAAAAAAAAAAAAAAAGTTTGGGATGCCCACGCCGTGTGAGCGGGACCCACCGGGAAGGTGGCAATTTTAAACCCTCTGCAACTGCCTTCTCAGCTCTGATCTGGAAGGGAAGGGCTGCAGAGCGGAGGCTCGCGCCGGGGGACCTCGCAGAGCGGAGAGAAACCGCGGCCTAAGGCACGAGGCGGGAACGCACAGGCGGTGGGAGGCAGCGTGGAGGCCACAGCCAAGGGCAGTTCCGAGGCAGCACGGGTGGCACCAGCAGGAGGGCAGCCCAAGCGCCTGGCGCATGAGCCCGGGGCCGCTCTGTGCGCCTGGACTTGGGCCCTGTGGGGACACGGAGCCGGCTGCCATGTGTTCGTGCTGCAGTGCCACCCTCCTGCTGCCTGCAGTGTCTGAGCTGCTCAGTGTTACCCACGGTGGGTAGCAGAGACAATGCCTGCGTTAGGTGTGAAGCGGTGGGGGAACTGCTTAACCTGATGGCAGCATGGGAGGAGGAGGTAGAAAAGCTAAGGACCATAAGAGACTGCGAAAAAAAAAAAAAAGAGATAGATTGGTGGAGTAAGGCCCTGAAATCATCTCAAGAAGTGCATCGGGGGAGCACTCCTAATCCATGTGAGGATCCCCTCTTGCTGCAGGACAAAGGGAGCAGAACTAAGAAACAAGGAAGAATGGAAACAGGTCCCTGCTAGGGGGCAGAAGGATCCCTGTGCTGCCCACCTGGCCTCCCCAGGTGACCGTATGCAATGGGTATGAGGCCCTGGAACTCGAGGGACAGGCAAATGAGGGCACAGACCAAGGTTATCTAGGAGGTTGTGTAGGGTGAGGCAGTTGAGCCCATGCCTTGAGACTGCCGTAACTGAAAAGAAGGATAACTGTGGTTACTCACAATCGGCAGCCATTGTTCTTATGGGAGACTTCAGCCTACTGGATGTTTGTTGGAAATACAATAAGGCATGTAGGAAACAGTCTAGGAGGTGGGTGGAGTGTGTGGGAGATGACTTCCTATCACAGCTGGTAAGTGAGGCCTACCGGGGAGGTGCCCCACTGGACCTACGCTTTACCAAGAGAGAAGGACTGGTGGGAGATGTGGTGGTCAGAGGCACAGTGACCACAAAATGATAATGTTTTCAGTACTTGGTGAAGTCAGGAGGGGTGTCAGAAGAACTGCTACATTGGACTTCTGGAGCACAGACTTTGGACTGTTCAGGGCTTTAGAAGAGTCCCTTGGGAGACCCTCCTGAAGAGCAAAGGCATCCAGGACGGCTGGACTTTTCTCAAGAAGGACATCTTAAGGACACAAGAACATGCCATCCACATGTGCCAAACTATTGCTGAGACTCCAAGGAAAAAAAAAAAAAAAACGGTTTGGAAGAAGGGGGGCAGGCAACTTGGGAAGAGTCCAAGGATGTTACCTACTAGGGTATGTAGGGAGGAAATTAGAAAGGCAGAAGTGCGGATGGAACTCAATCTGGCCACCGCTATAAAAGACAGCAAAAAATGTTTCTACGAATACATTAACAATAAGAAGAGGGCCATTCTTTACTGAATGTGGTGGGGAATACTGTCGCCAAGGATGATGATAAGGCTGAGGTACTTAATGCCTTCTTTGCCTCAGTCTTTAACATGCAGATCAGTTATCCTCAAAGTACTTGGCCCACTGAGCCGGAAGACACCTATGGAGAGCAGAATAAACCCCTCATAATTCAGGAGAAACAATCAGTGACCTGCTACTCCACTTGGATGCTCACAAGTCTAGGGACCAGATGGGAACCACTCCAGGGTTGTGAGCTGTCAGAAGCACTCACCAGGCCACTCTCTGTCATCTGTCAGCAGTCCTGATCAACATGGGAGGTCCAAGATGACTGCAGGCTTGCCCTTCTTTACAAGAAGGGTCAGGTAGAGAATCTGGGGAACTACAGGCTTGTCAGCCTGACCTTGGTATCGGGGGAGGTTGCGGAGCAGATCATCTTGAGGGCAATCACACAACATGTATGCATCAACCAGGGGATCAGGCCCAGTCAACATGAGTTCATGAAAGGCAGGTCCTGCCTGATCCATATGTTCTCCTTCTATGATCAGGTGACTTGCCTAGTGGATGAGGAAAAGGCTGCAGACGTGGTCTACTTAGGCTTCAGTAAGACCTTTGACAGAATCTCGCACTACATTCTCTTGGAGAAGCTGGCAGCTTATGGCTTAGAAAGGTATATTCTTCACTGGGTGAAAAACCGGCAGGATGGACAGGCCCAGAGAGTGGTGGTGAGTGGAGTTAAATCCAGCTGGTGACTGATCATGAGTGGTGTTCCCCGGGGGTCAGTGTTGGGGTTGCTCCTCTTTAGTATCTTTATTGATGATACGGATGAGGGGATTGAGTGCACCCTCAGTAAATTTGCAGATGACACCAAGATGGGAGGAAGAGTTGATCTGCTTGAGGGTAGGAAGGCTGTACAGAAGGATCTGGACAGGCTGGATCGATGGGCTGTTGAACTGTGTGAGGTTCAACAAGGCCAGGTACTGGGTCCTGCCCTTTGCTCACAACCCCATGCAGTGCTACAGGCTTGGGGCAGAGTGACTGGAGAGCTGTGCAACAGAAAAGGATCTGGCGGTGTTGGGCAACAGTCGGCTGAATATTAGCCAGCAGTGTGCCCAGGTGGTCAAGAAGGCCAACAGCCTCCTGGCTTGTACCAGCAGTAACGTAGCCAGCAGGACCAGGGAACTGATTGTCCCCCTGTACTCAGCACTGGTGAGGCCACACCTCAAATACAGTGTTCAGTTTTGGGCCCCTCACTACAAGAAGGACATTGAGGTGCTGCGGCATGTCCAAAGGAGGACAGTGAAGCTGGTGAAGGGGCTGGAGCACAGACTTCATGAGGAGCAGCTGAGGGAGCTGGGCTTATTTACTCTGGTGCAGGGGAGGCTCAGGGGAGACCTTATTGCTCTCTACAACTACCTGAAAGGAGGTTGTAGTGAGATGGGGGTCAGTCTCACCTCCAGAAAAACTACTGAAAATAGGACAAGAGGAAATGGCCTCAAGTTGTGCCAGGGGAGGTTCAGGTTAGATATTACGAAAATTTTCTACACAGAAGGAGTGGTGAAGAACAGGAATAGGCTTCCGGGGGAAGTGGTGGAGTCACCATGTCTGGCAGTGTGGAAGAAATGTGTAGATAAAAAAATCAGCAGGCAGGGTGTTGAAGGGTTTACGGTTGCACTCGATGATCTTGAAGGTCTTTTCCAACCATAATGATTCTGTGATTCTATACATACAGTTCCTGGATAAACAGATATAATGGTGAAACAACTTCATGTTACAGTGCTTTGCAAGAATGTTTGATTTGAAAAAGTGTAGAAAAGAGAAGCTCTTGTTTTCACAGAAGTGCTCTGTGGAACATACTTTGGCTTGTCTGGCTTGTTCTGCAGACTCCATGTGTATCAGAAGTAGCTTTATATCATTAACCTATCTAGAGCAACAAAAAGGGAAAATTTGTAAATACAGTGTTAACATTTTAATACTATTAGTGCTGTAAAAACATGTAATGAATCATTGATGTCAACTTTTCCAAGTATAATTCTATCTATATTTTATTTCAATTAATCCAGTTCCATTAAAATATTTTATACATTCTTGCATATATGAAATAAATACTTTATTTTCAATATAGATGAGTACCATCTAAATAAGTCTCCTCTTCTATGAGATTAATGCATATGAAATTGAACCATACTGTTTCCCTAGAAGCTGAGGCTTCGTCCTTGAAACAAAGCATTTATCCTCCTTTATCGTGGCTGTTGAAATAGCACAAAAGAAATCAGGTGTCATGTTGCTTGTTTCTAGTTTGCTAGCTATTCACTGAAAAAAACCTTGAGGTAACTCCTATAATTCACAGAAATCTTAGTTCTCCAGTCTGTAACACAGGTAAAACATTTACCATTCTCATCAGGATGTTAGGCAGCCCTCATTACATAGTTAACAATGGTAGAAGGTGTTGAGATTTCTTCTGGTAGAGAAAGTGGCATAAAATAGTGTTTTCTAATTTTATGTTTTTGTAAATCTTTACTCTTGGATCTGTTTGGGATTTGCCTACATAATTTGTGTTCTAACTTAGGAGTAATTATGATAACTGAAATGCCAGTGCGATTAACTGTTTTAGAAATGAATCATGGATGTGCATGCAATTATTGCATGGGTGTGCAATAATTGAACTTACATGGTAAAGTGGGACTTAATTAGCATTGATGTATTGGTATATTGCTTTACAATTCTCTGAGGATGTGCATCTATTGAATAATTAATCCTGCCAACATGTAGGTGAGTGAGACTAGTGTAGCTATGTGTGTTTTGTGGATGGGTGAAGTCATGAAAGAGAAAAAGGGGGTGAAAAAAATTGTCCATGAAAACACAGAGTGCCAGAAACAAAACTTGAATTATATGTGATCTTTTCAGGCTTTTCATTTCTTTGGTGAACACTTTTATCTTTTGTGTGGTGGTACATCATTTGTTCATGACATACTTCAGTTTTTTGGCCTGTATTTGTTATGCGCTAAAGGAAATTAAACAATTTTAATTTTTTTTCCTTCACTGAAAGACACGCCATTAATGATTTTCAAATTAGGTGAAGAATAATAGTAGTTCCTTTCATACACACACACACACACACACCCACACCCCCACCCACAAACACACAGTTTTAGGTGGAGGGTTATCTTCTTTGAACTGATAACTAGTTTCAATCATCCATTCTAAATAAGTATTTTCTGGAAAAATAAAGAAGATGACTATTAAACGATGCTGTTGGGTTAATATGAATGGACATATTCACTTTTCTGCTTTCTGCCTCTTCCTAGAACCATATTAAGAAAGATTGATTTAATTACTCATCTTCTAATAGATGAAATCGGGCAGAAAATCAATTGGGTGGCTTTTTATATGTATTTTAAACTTTAATTTATTTTTAGAAAGTAGTTAACTACAAAATTCTTCTAAAACTGTTATTCTAGCAGCTAAAATGAAAACTCTACATAAAGTTTCTATGACTGGAAACTCAGCTGCCTAGCTCCATAATGATTTAAGAATATTCTTGGATTTTTTTCAAAAGAGAAGATTAAATAGAAATGCCTTCTCTGCAAGGTGTGGGAGAAATAGCAGGTTTTTTAGGCTATTTTATTGTTTGAGAATGGATCTATAAAAAACTTTATTGAAGGGATATTCAATCAAGAAATGAGCTTAAAATTAGCTTTGAAAGTGATGATATCTGTTAAGAACTTAATCTTTTGTAGAAGTATATTCTGGAGTATAATTAGACCTACTTTGCATATGGAATACTGTTTTAAATAGCAATATTAAAAACACTTAACAGTTGTTTCACAAATATCTATTACTTCTTTCTGCAGATTTCAAATGTAGCTTTTTCCTTTTTTCTTTCAACAGTATTACCTAGTCATACTTGTGGCAACCCAGGTGAAATTCCTAAAGGAGTACTTCACGGAACAAGATTCAACATTGGAGATAAAATCCGCTATAGCTGTATCTCTGGTTATATCCTAGAAGGCCATGCCATGTTGACATGTATCATGAGTCCTGGAAATGGTGCATCGTGGGATTTCCCAGTTCCTTTTTGCAGAGGTAAAAATGAAACCATAAAACATCCTTAAAATGTTAATCAATATTAAAAAAATGGGGAAGTCCAATGCACTTTTTAAAAATTTATACCATCTAATATTGTAGTCACAACTGAGAAGCAATGGTTGTCCAGAATTCCCAGATTTTATTTACTGTTTTTTCCTCCCTTTTTATTTACATTTGGAATAGCTGTAGCAATTGTATGGCATGTTTTGGCAAATGCTTTGCAAGCTTCTTCTCTTGATAACATTCTATGAGGCAGGAGTAATATCGATTCTTGAGCTATAGAATAAGAGGAGGGAAAAAAAAAGCCAGAAAGGGCCACTGGGTGTCATCTAACCACCATCCCCAAGCTCCTGCCCCCTCAGAGCAGACATAACTTAAAAGTTAGGTCAGGTAGCTCAAGTTTTTGCACAGTTGAGATTTTTAGAACTCTGAGGACCGGGATTTCCAGCTGCTTTTCTGAACTTCTCGATATTCCTGTCTGCTCACTTTTCCATCTCACCAAGCTCTGTCTGAATGGCATTTCTGCCCTTCAGGGTGCTGTATGCACCTTTTAATGATGTGTTCAGTCCTCTGTTCCAGAATCCTGATAAACATGTTTCTGTCCCATTATGAATCACTGGGGATCGCCCAGTAACTGACCACTAATTTGACTTCGATTCACTACCCCCAGTACTTCGATCCTGATGATCCAGCCATTTTTTACTTGCATTTGAGTCAGTTCATCCAGTCTCTTTCCCCTAAATTTGGCTAGAAGGATGTAATGACAAGCTGTGTAGAAAATCTCATTAAAGTTAAGCTAAATCCAACAGTCAGTCTCATCAAAGATGACAATCATTTTGGCACAAAATGACATGCCCTTGGCAAATGTGTGCTGGCTGTTTGTAATAATTTCTTCTCCTTCACATGCTTCAAAATGACTTTAATAAAGATTTCATAATTTTCTGGAAGTGTGAGGGATGCCTGGTAGTTCTACTGTAGTCAGAATCCTTATTCTTTTTTGAAATTGAGAAATGATATTTTAGGTCTTTTCTAGTAATTGGGAATTGCCCTTCATTGTCACTGTCCAAAAATGTTAAAATAATGGCCTCACGCTGGCAACACTTAGTTTCATGCCGCTGTGTGCCATGAGCTTGTACATGTCTAGTTTAGGTATGAATTGTCTAAATAGATCCTTCCTTGCTGTGGATACTGCATTTCTACACAAAGCTTTACCACAGTGAAGCTTGTGACAAACTACCACACTGATCAGAAGGCCACCATTTCCCTCATTTTCTTTTTGTTGTTGTATAGAAACTATTCTTGTTGCTCTTCACATTCCTCACCAGTGTTCTTCACATTCTTCACCAGTGTTATTTCATCTGCACTTTGACTTTCCTAGTTCTGCCCCTGTGCAATATTTCTATATTCCTTTTGGAGGTTCTTCCTCCTTCTACCTCTTCTATACTGTTTTTTTTTTTTTTGCATTTAAGTAAAAATATCTCAGTCAGGAATTCCCTGTTCAGCCACAGCAGCTTTCTCTGATGCCAACTCATTTATTTACATAAGGAATGGAAAGAAAGTTGCCCTTGAAGATAAATAAGCTCTTCTGGGCTTCTTTCCTTTCAAGGGCCTTCTCATCCCAAGAGATCTTGTCTGACACTTGTGAAACAAATTGAAATCTCTTCTCTTGAAATCCAGGGAGTTTATTCTATTAATTGCATCATGTCCCTCAGGATAATTAACTCTTGACTGCTTAAGCCCAGGCTACCACTGACTTATCATTTCTTTGAATGGTTCCTTGTTTCTAGCCTAGTTTGCCTATCACACTTACGTGGTAGGTTGGAAGTGACTGTGGGAATTAATCTGGTCCAAGCCCTTGCTCAAGCAGAGTCTTCTAGACTTAGAGTGGGTTACCAAGGACCATGTCCATCAGAGTTTCAAATATCTTTGGAGAATGGAGACTTCATTACCCCTTTGCCTGATCCCAGTGACACCATAGATCTTTGACTTAGGCCCCATTCCAGTTCCTCGAGTTGGCTTCCAAAGCTGCACGTCTCTGTATACAATCACTTGAACTGGCTCCCCAAAATTGTGGTGCTTTCCCAGGAAGAGTGAGGCAGTTTAGTTACCATATCCCACTTGGGTTTCCCTGTGTCTGTTCCCCAACTTAACTGTGGGCTTCAGTTTCCATCCCTGACAAATTTAGTTTAAAGTTCTCTTTGCTAGATTAGCAAACCTGTTTGTTAGCAGAAATATTCTTATCCTGTTTAGTCAAGCAGATCCCCTGTCTCCCCTGCAGTCCTTATTCCTTAAAGAGTGTCCTTTGACCAGGGAGGTAAAGATCTGCTGCTGAACACCAGCTGCTTCATCAGGTGTTTGTGTGCAGGATTCTGCCACTGCTGCTTTAGAGAGAACCCTTGCAGGACTCCTGTGCCCTTCACCCCAAACCTAGAGCCTGCTAATTACCTTTGCCTGCTCAGATCCTCCTGTGCTGGTATTATTGGTGCCCATGTAGATGGATAGGAAGGGTAGTAATTGTGTTCTGTAATAATTTATTAAGTTTTCTTTTGACTGAAAGGTCTTGCCATGTAATTCCTCAGAGTAAAGAAATATTTTATAAATTTCTGTTTTCAAAAAATCCCGCAAGAGTAGTAACAACAAAAACAGTGAAGATCTGGATCATACCTGTTGCTTGTACTTGATTTCAAGCAGTATGCATTGGAGATTTCTTTAATCACTGCTTTGAAAACAGGAAGAAAACACACCATTTTTCTAACCTTTCTGTTGTGTGAGCTGAGATTTTCTTAGTCCTTCTAATAAGAATTAGTAAAGAGATTTCAGAAAAACATACATATTTTAACTTCATGGTTCCTTTGAGGATGATATTCAGTTTGAGAACAGTCTTTTTTCTTTTTTTTTTATTAGCCCTTAGTGTCTAGTAAATATTCATTCTATTTGCACAGATGCTACTCATTCTGGCAGTGTTCCCTGCTTTAAGTACAGGAAATGTGATAGCACATGTGCATTCATATGAGACGTTGCAACATGAGACAGTTCATATGAGATGCTAGCATGATTATGGATTTTAAGCATTCCTTATTTTGTTTCATTTCGTTATTCGAGAATGTATTCTATGGGGTAACCCTTTTTATATACTAATTTTTCAAACTAGAAATGCTATGCACATGTTTTCTTCAAGTGTTTGCCATGAAAGCACCTTTTGTTACTGTTTTGTTTCCAGATGGTATTCTTCTTTCTAAGTCCACATTAACTACATTCATGGCATCCATGCAAGATAGTAAACAAAGCTACATGTGATTTTTATATAAATTCATTATACCCTTATTCTCCACAGCCTGTTTCATTAGTTTTCCTGATGCTTGCAAATGACTATTTTCTACAATTTTGCTGCTTAATATTTTTAGGAACATTAGATAGATTGTGTCAAGTAATTTTTATACTGTATAACTATATAAATGCTGCTTCTAGGAGAGAAATTCCTACTGAGTTACTAGGCCTCGAGGAATATGTAGGTATCATAGGGTCTTGCATCAGTAGAATTTTCTCTGGATGCTGCTGGATTTCAGATGTCCTCTCTTTAAAGTATAGTGCAAAAGAAAGTAGGAACAGAAATATGCTGCAGATTCTTTGATGACTTATGGTGAATTGTAGTGACAAAGCAAACGTGTAGCTAATGTCATTTTAAAAAAGTTCAAGAATTTTGATGGCATTTGAATGGAATTTTGGTGGTTAAAATGGCATTTATTTTATGCTGTTTTCTATTTTTTTTCAACTAATCATGATGTTGGGGCTGACATTTTCTGGAAAATATGGCAACAAAAAATGTAGATAACTTTTTTAATGGCGAATTCAAGATAAAAATGATAGAAAACATCAAAAAAAAAGTTCAGAATAGGAGAAGTAATTACTAAAAAAAAAATCCTCCTTTCTAAATAGTAAGATTGACTGTGGGTATTTCTCCTTCTATTACAAGTTAATCATGAAAGTTACAATGGGTTCCCGAAAAACATAGGGTATCGTAGCTGGTACATCAAAGTTGATAGCGTGAATCCCCCTAAACTCTGCACCTCTTCTGATTTTTTGTCTTGTGAAGAAAAAGGGTCTTTGCCTCCACCTTGCTGCGGTAATAATGTCACCCAGAGCATTAGCCTTCTTCCATCTTCAAGTTGAAATCCTGTGCAGTATGAGTCTGAAACATTTTGAGTAGTAATTTCATTCTCTGCAGTAACTCTACCAATAGCTGATTTATCATATGTGACTACTTCTAAAAAGAACTTTGTATAATTAGGTTCTCAATTCTCAGTAATTTTGAGAATCCCTAGTTGATTATAGTTGCATGAGCCTAGATTTTTATGAAGCAAGCATCAGGAATACAAATTAGGTTAGTGATATTATAGTTGTAGGCTTTTTCTCACACTGAAAATAGCTATGAGGAGACAAATATGTAATATGTTATCGCTAAAAAGACAGGCAATTATTAGAGGGAAAATAAAAAATAAATATGAGACAAACCAGTGGAGGAGATCACATGTCAGAAAAGCTCAAAAGGATCAAAAAATAATTATTGGGTTAAAAATGGTTATTGGAGAAACGCTATGGGAAGAATATGCAATCAAAAAGGAATCCTTAGAACAGATGAAAGGAGAAAGGAAGAACAGTTTATAGATCAAAGTGACACATTATATAGATAAACTGAATACAGAGATTTTAAACTAATGTTTTTAAACGTCTAGCAAAGAGGAATGGAAGTTTTTGGTGTTATCCACACTTTTTAAAGTAACAAGTAATTCTCTAATGTCATTGTAGTTTTTACTCTGACATTGAGACAAATATGATTTTACAAGTTTAAGGAGGAGAAAAAAGATATGGTGATCTCATCATTCATCCATATTATGACTATTTTATAAAACACATTGTCTAGCTAATACAGTGATGGTCACTGAACTAAACTTAGAATAGGATGAAGATAGGAGTGTTTATTCCAAGTCTGACCCGAGCTGGACAGCTTGAACCTGCACCCACAGGTCAAAAATGCACAACCATGTTCAGTAAGGTTGTCTGATGTTTTCCATCCTGCTTTTGACACTAAATTTTTCACTGAATCAAGAAGTAGCCAGTGACAAGCTCGACAGAAGTTAGTATCTTTCCACAATGCTTTTATTGCTCTTTCGCCAAACTGTTTTCTAAAAACAGAAGATTAAAAAAAAAAAAAAAAATCAGTCATCTCTAGTTATAGATTTTGCATGATGGAGTTTTCCGAGTTTTTTTTTTTTTTTAGACGAAAATTGCATATTCTTTTTAGTAATTCTGTTCATTTTCAGAGTAATATATACTGGTGAAATCTATACTGGATAATTTCATATGCAGTAGTGTAGGACTGAGCAGATGACACCAAAGGGAGATAACGGCACGGCTATCAGTGTCTTTCATATGCACGTGCAGATATGTGTGTGTATTTACATATACACACATATATATATGTGTGTGTGTGTGTTTGTATGAGTGTGTATTCTTTTGTGCTAGCATTCTTCACTTACTATGAAGGAACCATGCAAAAACTTGAAAAGGGCCAAGTCAACAGTGCTAACTGAAACTGCAGTGAGGTGTCTGGAAAGCAAGAATAACAAGTGAAAAATGAGATAAACAGTATAATGAAGATATAACAAAGGCACACAGGCATTCAAAATAGTATTGTGAAGTCAAAGAGGACTTCAGTCTGACTGTTAATGTACAGGCACAAAGTTAACATCAAAGAAATAAAATCATTTGATAAAAAAAAGTCAAGTAGGCAGGCAAAAAAAGTATAAAGAGATGACTGCACACGTACTTCTTTGGAATAACTGCATTAACTTTCCTAATTATTAAAGAACTACATGTGAAACCTGGAAAACTAATTAATTTGCCCTTAAAGAATTTATTCTTTTCCCCTTTTTGCTTAGTAATTAGAGCTTTACTATTTGTCATAGGCTGTTATTTTAAGGGATCATTATCAGCATTAAAATAAAATCATATTCTCAAGTGAATAATTATCAAATCATGAAAACAGCTAAGGATACTTAATTGGAAAAGAAGAGAGACTCTTAGGAAGATATCTAGAAGATTAATCTTTTACTTCTGTGGGAGACAGAGTATGAAATTACAGGTTGTTGATTAGTTTTCAAATTTCTTGATCTTGCTAGTCTCTCTTAAATCTAAATTTTTACAAAGGAAGGGCAGCAGAATAGACATTCTGAGTCTATGTTTGCTCAAGCACATTCTAGCAATTAATAACTAAATTTTTCTGTCAAATTAGCAAAAAAAAAAAAAAAAAATTGTCCAAGCTAGAAGAAACTTCTAAGTTAGAATATTGGATCAGATTTCTTTCCCAGGGTGTATGAAAGATGGGGAGGAGATCCCTGTTGGGCAACGGGCTGATATAAGGAGACACTCTAAAAGTCTACTAAATTAAGCCCCATGTTTGCAAAGAAAAAATGAACCTTTTCTGAGCAAGAGAAGCTACCACATTGAATCTACTATAGTCAGAGATCCCCACTGGATACTGCTTACATAGAGGTCAGTGAAGTGTAAAAGTTAAAATGCTCCAAAAGCAGATGCATTTATGCCCACCGGTGACTAAATGGATTGCAACTATGCCTGTATTTCTGTTGCATTCATTCTATTAACTTGTAGGAAGAAATCTGGCTTCTTAGTTTACGTGGGAGGGACCTTGTTTTCGTACCACAGTAATTTTAACTGGAATTTTAACAACAACAACAACAAAAAAAGCCATTCTATGTAAAAATCAATCCAAATTATTTTGAAGTGTCATTCAAAAATCCTGCAGAGAGCAAGAGAAATTATCTTAGATGTTCAGCCTAATTAATATTTAATTTATGTGAAGTTGATCAACAGCAACAGCAGCAATTGAGAAAGGGAGACAAACTGATTAGACCACTCGTCTATAGTACATCTGGATTGAAGTGGTCTTGACAAGTTTCTATTTATTTAAACATGGAAAAGAGGCATAGATTTTATCTTGTGCCTATGTAAAATAAAAGCTATGGAATTCTAAAAAATAATAAGAGTTTCGCAAGCAGAACCGAATATTTTGCTGGTTAAAGAACAAGCTGCCAATCGGAGTTAGATGAGATGAATGACTCGTCTGATGGCTGTGTAACGCTACATCATCGTAGCACTTAGTGATGTTTTTGGTCTTTATGAATCTGGCAGCTTAGCAGCGTGACAGTTGGCACTGACATCCTAAGACTTATTTTTAAACTTGGCAGTGATAGATAAAGGCTTGTTTTTAGATTTATCTCAGGAAGGTATTTTAAAATGGTAATTTAAAAATCTCATTTCAAAGAATTCATTTAACTTACTCATATATTAACCATTTCTAAAACACCCAAAGCAAATATGTATGGAGGCAATAATTCATGATTATTTTATAGATGTGTTCTCTGTGTTCTCTGTGTTGAAACATTTCATTAAATGAGGTACAATTATGTACTTCGTAAATGGTCTCACAAATGATTTCACAAATGCCAGTTAATAAAGTATTAAATAAAGAACTTTCAGTGATATTTTTAATAAGGCACGCTAAATAATGCATGCCTGCAGTTCATTTACAACTGTCTAAAGCTGCAATTTTCTTTAATTGATAAGCCTTACAAAATGTGACTTGAAATGACAATATGTCATTTGATGATGCTTTTTGAAATGTCACTCAAGTTTTTAATTGCATCTATTCTGTTGCTAGTGATAAAGCAGTAAGAAGAAGAATAGAAGTGACATAGCAAGGGAAACTTTCTTCAGTAACTGATGTTGAATTCGATGTATTAAATCACTGCTATGCTTCGTATGAGTTATGTTACAACAGTAACGTAGCAAAAGGAATCGTCCTTTCAGATCAGGACTCTGTCACGTAAACTGGGGTGAAATAGACAGGCCCGATCATTTAAACTGAGATCGTAAATTAATTTTAAAATTTTAAATTCTGGCTTAACGGCTATTTTTGGCTCATTGTGCAGCAAACAACTTTTACTTGAGTGAGTATTTTGTTAGCTTTTATGTAGAAAGGAGATACAGAATACAGGACACTGCACTCCTGAATTTTGTGTGAGGAAGATCTGGTAAAAAATGACTGTATGTTCAAAAGATACCTAAGCCAAACAACTCTTTGGACTTTTTCAAAGACACTATTTCTGCCCTTCCCCTGTCCTTGGATAGCTGCTTATCAGGGTTTGCATCTTACTTGTAGGAAGATCTCATTAATAAAATACTGTTCCTTGTCTACAACCAAAAACTGAGCTAAACTGTATACTTCTCATTGAGATTTAATCCCTTCCTTATGCAAGAAAAAGTACACCTAGCCAAAAATACCAAATTGTTATTTTTTTGGTGAGATAATTGTTTCTAGTTTGTCAGAAAAGAAAAGAAAAAAGAAAAAAAGAGGAAGAAAAAAAAAAGATTTCAGGTATTATATCTATGCTGGTGCTCTGTCTGACTGCGCTAAGTGGTTGCTGTGTTCTTACCTGACTAACGTTACCTTTCCCTTGCTGAGCTAACTTGGTCTCTCGCAATTGCTGTTATGAATAGATTAAATAGTCCTGCCTCCCTCTGGGCAGATATCTCTAGCACATGTGCAGTAGATATGTCTTCTTACCAAGTTCTAAATGGTACAGGCTATGCATGTTTGTATGTACGCTCTATACAAGACAGGTATTTTCTAAATTTAGCGCAATTAATTCCTAACTACTGAGAGATCCAAATGTTTGTAGCTTTATACTTCAAGTAGTCAATTATGCTGATATGAACAGCACTTTGTGCAGTTGCTTACAACTTCACAATAACCATGAGTGTTTAGAATTAATTACTTGCATATTTTAGAACGCAGTTTGCTGATCACTGTGAGTTAAGAGTTTTGCAGGGCTCTGTGCACTGTGAAGCTGCTGCGGGCGCTGAGATGTGATGTTGGGGCTGTGTCAGGAGCACAACACAGAGGATGGAGGCCCAGCCAAAAGTGAGCGTGGGTGCACGGAGAGCCGCCTGCTCGGAGGCCAGCTGTGAAACACAGCTTGTCTCCACACCATGCAACGCTGCGACCCTCTGAGTGCTGTGCCCACATCCTGCCTGCCTGCACTAGTTCTTAGGCAGTTTATTACCTGTTTTCATATTCAATGGCCCTGTTGTCACAGCCTGGGTGCTGCCTCTCTCCGAGGAAGTCCCCAAGCACCAGCTGCTGGAGCATGGGAATGTGTCAGAGGAAGAAGCTTTGGGTGCAGGCTCTGCTTTCCCTAAGCATCCACTCCTGTCAGAGGGAAAATGCTGGTGCTCTGTCTGACTGCACTAAGTGGTTGCTGTGTTCTTACCTGACTAATGTTGCCTTTCCCTTGCTGAGCTAACTTGGTCTCTCGCAATTGCTGTTATGAATAGATTAAATAGTCCTGCCTCCCTCTGGGCAGATATCTCTAGCAGCCTGAGTTCCCCAGGCTTCCAGTGGTAATGCACACTGTATAAATCTAGCCTTTTATAGGGGATTGCCAAAAATAATCAGCTGTAGAAGCCTTCCGTGTCAGCTCTAAAAGTCAGCGCTTTAGAGCTCCAACCTTATTCCAGGACTCGCAACATAAACAGTGAGTGGCATCTTAATCACCACTAGCGTGTTACTTGATGTCAGTATAAACTCAGTGGGAGATGGTGTCACTGCAAATGTTGTCATAACAGAATTTAACAACAAGCAGCTGGTGCCAAAGAGTTAGGGCAGGCTTAGTAATTCTGGGCATTTTCCTGTCTACTTGCGATGGGAAAAACCTGCTTGATGGCCTCCGAGAACTCAGGTACAACCTGGGTAATTTAAACTCATACATGTGTATTCTGTTGGTTAGGGGAAAAAATACACAATAAATCAAATATGATAAAATATTATCAAGCAGAAAGGCTTAAAAAAGTAGCAACACTCCTTTTTTCTGGTTTTAATGGTCTACTCTAACACTGACACTGATGATGACCGCAGTGGAAATCAATATCTCACTATTAGTCTTTGTACTGAGGCATTGACACAGGATGTATCAAGTTAATTTGTTTTTCTTTGTCTTTCTTAGATGATGATATGATGTGAATGCTTGAAACCTATCCAGTCAAGACAAAGGGAAAAAAAAAAAAAAAAAGCCATTCCAGACACTCTAGATATTATCAGAAAACAAAGTTTTAACTATCCATCTCATTTATTATGGGTTTACATACAAATTATTTTAGAATACAAATTATTTTAGAATAATTTGTATGTCAGCTTCAATGCTCAGTTTTACCCCGGACTTCTTAAAATTTCCCTGCCTTCCCCATTTTGGCCCTCATAGGCCCAACGGTCTTTTCGGTATTCAGTGTATCAAGAGCAGAAGAGGGAGTTGAGGGAAGAATCACACAAATGGCCTGATTGAAAAACAGAGAGAACTCTTTTAGGAGTGCAGACCTATTTCCAAAAAGAAATTGTCTTTCATTTAAAAAGAGTGTCAGGGCCCAGAGAGTAAGATATGAAATTTAATGAAAAGACCTGCCCTCCTCTGAGAAACTTCCGTGGCAACAAATCATGAAACTCTAGATATCCTTGGCTACCACAGACTTCATACATTTCTTCAAACCAAAAGGTTACTGTATATATAAAAAAGCGATTGTAAAGATCGCTACATTTTGAATTGTCTTCAGCAGTTTTCTCTCCTTTTCCAATACTTAGTTCTTAAAGAAATTGTTCTGTTCTGTTCTGATCCTCCCTTTTATTTTAGTCTCTTATTAATAATCTCCTTTTTAATGTCTAATCGCACTATTCCTCTTCTTTTGATTCAAATAAATCCTTTCTCCTTCAAGTCTTCCTTTAAAACGCTCTTTCTCTGACAGCTTTGATTTTCTGCTCCTACCTTATCTGTTGTCTTAATTAGTTATTCAGTTAGTATCCTAATTAGACTGTAAGTTCCTTGTGTCAGGCACCTTGTCGAGCTATTTGTATTTAAATCTCCACATGCCCTTGTAGTATGTAAATAATACATAATGATAATAGCAGCAATTAAAGATAATAAAATGGACAAAAATTAAAATACTTCTCTTTTGAGCTTGCACTTACGCAGAAATATTCTTAATTACTACTGATGCAGCTTTCATAGCTGTGTTACAACATACTGAAAGGAACTTGATGAGTTTTTAATTTTTCATGCCAATGAGTTACATAGATGACATTTTTCTTTCCTAATTAAATCTGTTCAATACTCTGTGTTAAGATGAATAAAAATATCTTTAAAGCCTTCATTGAAATCTTCATGGGCAAGGAAGAGTACAAAAGGTCTGCTAAACCCTTTGGTCACAGATTAAGCAATGTTCCAGGCTCAGCAGCAAATCCGTGTGTATTGAATGCGTGTGAGAGAAGAATGTGGTTCGCTATGCCAAGAACAAGGATGATGATTTCCATGTCTAACATGCAACTCCACTAATAACTGATAATCTCTTCATCAGCTGAAGGAGCTTGTGGAGGGACACTACGTGGGACTAGTGGAACTATTTCAAGTCCTCATTTCCCTTCAGAGTATGAAAATAATGCTGATTGCACCTGGACCATATTGGCTGAACCAGGAGATACCATTGCTTTGGTCTTTACTGACTTCCAGTTAGAGGAAGGATATGACTTCTTAGAAATCAGTGGAACAGAAGCACCATCAATATGGTAAGTCAGAGATCTTGCAAAGATCTCAGATTCTGTTTTTCTTGTTTGCTGATGAGTCTTTTGGCAAAGTAGTTAATGCCAGCTATCTCTCTAAATGTTTGCTTGAATGTTTTATTATACATTTTCCTTTGGTCCCTTTCACTCTCCAGAGCTGAAAGCAATGTGGCAGTCTGCTTTCTTCCCACTCCCCGTCCCTCTTCTTTTTTCCACCATCTTCAAATGTTAGATGATAGGATTATCTTAGCAGTGAGCATTTGCTGGTGTTATATGCAGAACTGTTTGAATTTGATATGAGAGTGTTTCCAGATGTAGGTTGAACAACTTCTCTATTATACTCCAATAATTAATGTAGAAAGGAAAATTCCGCCCCAGAAAATCAGGAATATGGGGAGAACAAACATATGCGATTTTATGCTAAACGGGCTGTAATTCAATCCTACTTCATGTACTAATGTGCTAATGCACGTGTAATAATGTACTAATTATTATCGTATACTGTTTGCTAAACAATATTAAGACTTATTCATTACAATGTTAAATCTACACTCTCTGCTTGGAGTAAAAGAAGATAGTTTCGTTTATGGGAAATAATTTAATTGCAGTACAGTTTGTATTAGGATTTCTCTGCAATCTATAGATTAAGTTTTGTTTCTGAGAAAACTTATGTTCAATATCTTATGCTTAATATGTGTGTTTTTATATATAACACGTAGCCTAGGAAAAAAAATACAAGTCTACAGACCTGCTCACGATGATTGATGGACAATATCTTTCTGAGAAAGATAATATGTTCTTTCTGAATTTCTGATCCAATCTCACTATTACATTAATGTCATGATTAGCTAGACAATGCATTATATTAATGATCATGAAGTTTTAAGTAGCATCTGATCTATTTAAACTATCTGTATAAAAATGTGCAGACGGTATGCTTGGTAAAAAAAGTAAAACCTCTGTTTTGAAGGGACTCCTGCACCTGCTTTACAGGATTGTTCTTCTATACTTCCAAATTACCCAAAATTCTTTAACAGTATGTATTGAAGCAGCTCAGAATTGAATTAAGTGCTCGTGTCTGTCTGTCAGTATGATATCAACCCTCTCTCTCATGCGCAGGCATGCACGACAGTGATGAATTCCATTTTTTTTCCTAAGGGCCAAAAATTTTAATCTGGAAAGTGAAGAACTAATGGAATCTTGTACAGAATACAAAAATCTGCCTATTCAATTTTGAGTGCAAGTCCCAAGGGATAGCTAACAACATATGTGCAACTTTACTGTTAGAAATTCAGCTGTAACTGAACTTGAGCATACAAATACAGGAGGAATTTTAAATTATAGCCAATCAGCCATACATATTGATTCTCTAGTTGGCTTATCATAATGGATGGTGAAGAAAATATGAGCAGATAGTAATATACATGTGCCATACATTAATCCCATATTGCATTGGCCAGTATTAATTTTATGAAATCTGAGATAGGGTAAAAATCTTCTTTCTCAGCCTGAACATTTTTTTCTTTTCTCCTGATAATTTTTGTTTCTACTTTGCAAGCTAACCTCTGATTAGTAAACACTAAGGGTTTATTATATGTTCCTAGGATCATTACTAAAAGTTTGAAGAAGCAGTGAGAAGTTCCGTAAGAAATATTAAAAAGATTATTGGATTATCTGGAGTGAAGCTACACATTCAGTTCTACTATCAAGAACTGTTACCATAGCTACATTAGAGACAGGCTAAATGTGATGCAATCTACTAAAATCAGCTTTATGTTTAAATGTGAATTTGCTTTGTACTAAAAACTAATGGTCTGTAGGTGTAGTATTTTAAATGATGATTTTTTTTAGCTGCTTCCTTTTACTGTCGTCATGTCAACAGCTTCATATAGTATTTCTGTTTCAGACAACACATACTCTGTTAGTATGGCCCAGTAATTATAATAGTTCTTTAAATTAAATGAGTATTTGCTCTTAGCCAAAGATTTTGCTAGTTAAGAACACAGAAATACAGATATATTAGCATGCAAAAACTAGAAAAAGAGTGAATGTGAAGAAAATAATTTCAGACTGATAACTCTTTAGTGCTTTTATTAAATTGCACAGTAGCTCTGGATTACTCTCTGCAGATTTATCAACCAGATTAAAAGCCATTCTAAAATGTTCACTGTGAAAAACGGATGGACATTTTAGAAACAAATAAAGTGATTGAAATGCAAGAAAAAGGGAGGTTTAAATGATGAGGAAAAATAATTTGATACACTGACAAATATTATGTGTGTTATGTATGTTTCTAAAGCTTCTTTAAGATGCTTGGTTAATTTCCAAATTATACGTCTGGTTGATAATCTGTTTTCCAATATGTTGAAAGGATCAAAGCAATTTGGTCACCTTTACATACTTTTAAAAGATTATTTGAAAGTAATTTATAAAATCCACTCTAGTATTACTCATTTATAAAAGATGAAAGTGATAACACCTCACTGTTATGTCCATGATACAATTTTTGTTATGCTATGCTCTGCAATTTTAGTGTCCCAAGCTATATAAGGCTGTTTTTAATTGTTAGAATCCAAATAAAATACTCGTTTGTATTCTAAACTTTAAGAAGTATCAAATAGTGCATGTTGAATAAACATATTTTGAAATAAAAATCAGGACTGTATCAGAAGTGGAAAGCATTCCACTGGGAATCCTCTCTCCCATTGTAATGAGTCTTTCCCAAAACAACCTTATTCTCTGTCACAACATAAGAAAGATTTTGTTGTTGTTGTTGGGTTTTTGTTTGTTTGTTTGTTTGTTTGTTTCGGATGGAGTCATCTAATTCATGAGATGATAGAGTTTTGTTTTGTTTTCTTTTTAATTTGGATGGAGTAATCTATTTCATTTTAAGTTAGGTTAAGCTGGGCAATTCACAAGGCTGTAGATAGGTCAGATGTGTGCTTGCTCATGCAAACGTTAGGGTTTGACCTAATTTTGCAAGATTAAAATACACTTGACAGAAAAATATCTGAGAGTATTAAGGTATGCATGAAAGGTGATTATGATTCTAAGTATAATTCTGCAATTATTAGTTTTGAACTTGAGATCTTAAAACTAAGCATACTCTGGCTAAAATTTAATTTGTTTTTATCCTACTTTATCTTACAATTCTAGTGTTATCTGAATAAGCTTACTTTTGGATTTCAATTATTATCCTTCATTTTTTTTTGTAATGAAAATACAAGAAAACAAACTACCTTTTAGACTTCAGTTTATTCCACATTTGTCTCCTAATACCATTTAAATATAGCTTGAGGAGTACTCTGATTTCCTTTATAAATCATCTGAATATTTTAGGGAATGTCTATAAAAATGTATGTGAATGAGTGTGACATAGAAGCAGTGACACCCAGCTGCTTTAACTGTGGCTTGTGCTGTGACACAGATAGCTGCAGCTCTGCGAAACTCTCTTCTTGCTTCTACTCAATATCTTGTAACAATCGGGTCAAAATAGTAGGTTGTGTTTCTTAGGTAAATGTGGCAGTACAGTTCAGGTCTGTAGTATTCAAATCTGAGCATTTCCTGTCTTGTTTATAGAGAGCTGTCTTAGTCTTGTACCCTCCTTGTGAGAGGTCTGTATTTAGTGTAGTTGAGTGTGAGAGGTCTGTATTTAGTGTAGTTGAGTGGTGTAATTCATTTTAATATGCGCCTATCCATAACAAGGCAAAAATTTACCCCAGAAGTTTATCAGAATATAGCTAAAGATCACCATCTGTTGGCTTACTATGAAAAGTTTCATATTGATGTTTGTTCAATAAAGTTGTTATATTCCAGAAAAAGCATTTAACAATACAGGGTTCTGTTTTTTTTCATCCTTTTCCATCAGAAAAGATGTGCTGTGATGATGCAAGGAGAGGAGGACAATTAGACTGCAGTTTTTTTCATTTGAGAGCCCTATTTGATTTCATTCATCCGCTTGTATGTTCTTAGCCTGTTTAGAGCGTTTTTGTCATGATGAAACTCTGCTGACCTCATGTAATGGTTTTGGTGATGCTAGTGAAGATTTGTCCTCCTGTCTCTTGACTTTCAGAAGCTCTTCCTACCTTTCAGTAATTTTTAGCTGGATTACCTATTTTACATGTTTTGATTAGGAAACTGGATTCAGTGGGTATAGGTATCTGTGCTTGATAATTTGCTGTCTGTGGAACATGGTTGCTAATTCTCCCCGGAGTACAAATAGGAATTGTCCTGCAGTGAGCAACTTTTTACTGTGATATGACAGGAAAGGAATTTGCAGTTGCTGTTAAATTCTTCCTGATAAATTCTTCATGTTGCCAAATTCTCAGTTTCTTTTGAAAAGTGCATAGCCTCTCACATTTGAAAATCAGCATTAATGCTGCTTTGCACTTGAACATGGAAGTGCCTTACACTTGAAATATCAGAAGACATTTTCAAGCAAGTGTAATAACATTAATAACTTTTATAACTGACTTCACATAGACTTTTAACAAAGTTCTATGGAACATTTTTTAAAAATCCAATGTATACTCTCAAGAAAGATACTGTGTGTGCCTGTATGAGGAGCTGTGGAAGATAGAAAAATAGAGTGTTCATGCTGGATAGAATGCTGCATTTTTGCATTTAGTGATATGTTCATTTACCATAATAGAACTAAAATTATATGATATGTATTCATGAAATATAAATATATGTCCCTGCTGACTGATTTATTCCATGTTACTTTTGAAGACTCTTAAACATAACTTTTCCCCAGCTTCTAAGTCCTGTTGGTTGCTGCCTTTGCTGCTGACACTTCATTTCCCATGACTACTTCTAGCATTTTGTGTTGGCAACACCAGTGCTGCCTTTCCTTCTCCTCCCTCCAACGTGCTGTTTCCACATCCTCCTCCAGATTTTGCTATCAGGTTCAAACAAGAGTTGACACATTCCACTTGAACTTCTAGACTTTTTTTTCCCTTGATCTCTGGTAAATTAAGGTATGAAAGTCAAGCTTTCTTTTCTCTGCCATTTGCTCAGTCACTGTAATAACTTAGCTGTCTGCAATCTGTCAACAACCATGCCAATTCCTCCCTAATGTCAGTATCCAAACCTTAAAAATATTCCCCCATTAAAATAAGTAAATAAATAAATAAATGTGTAAAGAAATTTGCAAGTCTCTAGAACTTTACTGCCTCTAGAGAGCTATAATCTTGGATTTAATATTTTGTTTCATTGATCTCAGAACTGTGAAACAGAGTCCCAGAAAGGATTATGCACTGGCAGATTATGGAATTTGGAAGGAAAATAGTGGCAGTTTTTGCACAGGAAGAAGCTGTATACCTGCAATACAGGCAACTGATAAATTATCAGTTCTCAAAATATTGCTTTCTGAAGTCTTTTAAAATTGCCTCAGTAAGAAATAGTCTGTTTTAACTCGGTATCTATACATAGTTTGGCATAACACTTGCTTTGGCATATGCATAGTTTGGCATAACACTTGCTACACCCAAGCATATGCAAATAAACATCTTCTTCACTCCTACAGCTCTCCTATAATAAGTATTAATAAGATGATCTCATCAGTGATATGTCTTGTACTTTGCTATATCGATCAGTCATGAGGTTCCAAAATAGATTTTCTGCAGGCATTCGAAAGCCAGCCTAAAAAAATGAATTATCCACAGTTGTAAGTGATTTGTTAGCAGACTTGGGAAAAACACAATGAACCCTGCTCAGTATCTTCATAGTCCACAGAAAGTAAAAATAAAGTAAACGGGATAGGCAGTGCATAGTTTCTTCCCCTAACATTTCAGTGGGAGGGAAGATAAAATCTCTCTATTAATGATGTTAAAGCAAAGCTTGAAGGATTTTTTTTTTTCTTATGGTAGACTTACATATTTTCCTCCATTCTGGTCATTGTCCTTATTTTTCTTTCGGCATCTTAAGGCATCTTTATTTATTTTTTCCCCTGTTGTTTCAGAAATAGGAGAATGTGCATGTATATATATACACACACACACACATATATATATATATATTTGTTTAGCTCTTATTGTAGGAAGAATCAAATGAAGAGATGAACGTTGTTGGTCACTATGAGGTAGCTTCGGGTTCTAGTGGCTGGTATAACCATCGTGACGAGAAGGACAAAAGGTACAAGTAGTGGATTCGAAAATAAGCAGAAATGGAAAATCTGAGCTGTTATGTGATCTCTGTGTTCCCAGGGATGCATTGTAAGGAAGTGGTGGTAAGAGCTTTGAATGGGAGAGCTGGAAGGCAATAATGCATCTAGCATGAGAAGAATTTTGTTTGGGTAGGTAGGGACCTGACAGACTTCTAGAGGGTTGGTAGGGTATTGGGAACTGTTCCATTGTAGGTTTGGAGGGATTTGGAAGCATCGACTTCTAAGCAGCAGTGGTGGGAATTAGGTCAGGAGAGCCTTTGGTGTTCCAGTTTGCTTGGAAGTTCACTCTAGTCAGCACAGAGTGAGCAAAATCGTGTTAACCCCCCAGAGACACCACTGTCGCTAATGCTATCACATCGATCCAGCAGGCAGGAAAAAAAAGATTATAGAGCCATGATGCAAAGGGGAATATATTTAAGGTCTAAATAATAAGTATATTCAATTTACAGTTATATCTCACATAAAAGTCCTTAAAAATTCTTTAGGCTTACATTTAAAGAAAGCATATTTGAAATGCAGAGTTTTTTTTCTAATATTTTAATCCTACATAATATATGCATGCTTTTAATATCTAAATGAACAAAAGTATGTGGAAGCTTTTGTAAAGGTTTTGATCCTAAAGTAAACAGGATGATAAATGATCGTCATGCTAGCAGTAGTGACGATGAACTAAGACAATCTCTTGCCTGTCTATGTTAAGTGAAAAAATTGGCTCTTACACAGATGGCTGTTAAGACCAGCATGTGACCGGTGCATGAAGTGAGAAGTACAGAAGCAGTAAATTGATGCTTAATTTACAGAACACTATTGCCTGCTTTGCACCTATTAATTTACAGCTTATTGCACTGGAGAGATGTAGCGGCCTAATTCATACCACATCACAAACTGACAGGAACATAAGAGTGAGAGAACTTACTCAAGGGAGTGCGGTGACTTACAATTTTCCATCACATTTAAAATAGCGCAAAAAGTACCAGATTTTTAAAATTAAGTATGTGAACAAGGTTGTAAATACATTAGCAGAAAGCTTGCCTTGCTTCCTGCAAAATGCCATTAGCATTACTATCTTTCTGAACAGGCTGTCTAACTCTGGGGATTCAGTATTCTCCTGGGGTTTCCCTCTACTTGAGCTATTGCATTGTTTTAAATAGGTGTATGGTTAGCTTAGTTTTCTTGCAAAATCTTTGGCAGAATTTTCAGGAATTTTGAAGCAGCTCATGCCAGTACGTTCAAGTAATCAAAGAATTCTTAGGGATATTTATGAATTTGTCATTCTCTTGCTTTTATACAGTACCTATCCATTGCAGTTAGACTGAAGTACAGCTCTCGAGTAAGAACAAAATTCATATTTTGACATCTGTACCTTTAGATGAAAACTTTTTCCCCATCTTTTGCAACATTGCTTTGTACCTGTGCTTTCAGATTTGCTTACAGTAATAACGATAACTCTTAAATAATGTATCTATTGCATCTAATGCATTTTTCCACAACAGTTTACAGAATTGAAACTGGAGTGCTGACTAACTATGGAGGTGTGCATTAGCACTTAAAATGGAAGGAGAAAGATATGAAGAAAATGTTAACACTGTACGAGTGCATATAAATCTGATGAAATATTACAAAAATGCAGAAATAATAAAATGTGGGTCTGTTAGGCAAATGAAAATTTGTAAAAAGCTGCTTTGGTTTATTAGACCAATCAGAAAAATAAAAGCTCCTTACTCTCTGAAGTGTATCAACCATGTTCTTCTGTTCTGCCAACTATCTTGTTTAGGAATACAGCAGGAAAAAAAATGAAATAAGGAAATAATCAAAGTTATACTGGCAAAATCTAAAATATACAAGAAGCTATGGCTATTATCATAGTCTAAATGATACTTTTGTGCATCTTGTCACTTTTCTAACGTAAGTTTTGTATTACTCACATACGTGCAAAAGTGTTTGCTGTGACTTTGCATAGCTGAACACACTCTTACTTTCTAGCAAGTTTTACAGCAAATAAAATGGTATCAGTGAGTAACCAGTTCTTCTTTTAAACATGAATAGAATTTTAGAAAAGCAGATTGAATTGTGAATCTCAGTCTGTTTTATTTTAGACCTGGATATATTGAAATTTTAAAAACAGCTAAAACATTAGTTAGAACATTTTTCAGCAGTAAAGCAGCAGACATAGTCATTAAATAAACCAAAACCAAAACAACACTACCTGAATCTCCAGTACAGGCTTTTTTGGCAGTTTCTCATTATTTATGTGGTTCTTCCACTATGACCTGTGTGTCTGTATTAGCTCAGAGTAAACGCATCAATCAACTAATCCCAGAGTAATTTTAATAAATATTTTGGTCCCTGTTTTTTCTGTTTAGTTCACATGCAAATTGTATTGAGTACTTCTTTGACTCTTAACGAATGTTAAATCGAACTTAAATTACATGTTTATTGACAGTTTTTGACAGCATTTTAGATGTACAGTAGGCAAGTGATAGCACTCATTTCTGCAGAGATCTGCACTTAGAAAATGTATAGTGTCTTATGTCTCTATGTTTTAAATAGTTACATCACAGAAACTTTGGAGATGATGTTTAGGCAGTGACTGAGATATCACTTATGTTCGTCTAATTCCCCAGTGGGTAAAAGCAGGACATTTAAAATAGAAATGAATTTGCTGTGAGAAAAATAATGTGTTTACTAGTTAGTTTGTGAAGCTTGCAACGGTACCACAGTAAGCTGTATGAATATCAAATATAAAAGATCTAAAATAAATACATAAATAATGATAAGGTCTTACACATTGAGCACTTTGTAATTGATGAATATATCAACAGACTAAACATGCAGTATGCAGCTGAGTAACAAATAATAGTGTCCCAACTTCAGTGGGAACTATACTACATATATCTATATACCTGTATATATATGTTGTTATTATATAATCATACATATAACTATATATATATATAGTTATATATATGATTATACTATAATACAGTATAATTTGAATATCAGAATTACATAATAGGATTAATAGGACTATATAATTTAAATTTGCACTAAACCACCCATGGAGGTTTGGAGGAAGCATTTTGTTCGTTTGTTTGCTTGTTTGTTTTGTTTCGTTTTTAGATTCACAGCTTTGGGAAGTGTTACAGAATCACAGAATGGTTAAGGTTGGAAGGGACCTCTAGAGATCATGTAGTCCAACTCCCCTGCTCCAGCAGGGACACCTAGAGCACGTGGCACAGGGTGGCATCCAGGCAAGTTTGGAAGATCTCCAGACAAGGAGACTCCACAACCCCTCTGGGCAGCCTGTTCCAGGGCTCTGTCACCCTCACAGGAAAGAAGTTCTTCCTCATGTGGAGGTGGAACTTCCTGTGTTTCAGTTACACCTGCTACCCCTTGTCCTGTCATTAGCCACCACTAAGAAGAGCCTGGCCCCATCCTCCCTACAATCACCTCTCAGTTTTAGATAAGGTATTTAAATGAATACTCCAAATATTATTCAATTGAGAACAAAATCTGCACTTAAAATGTATTAGTTTCTGTAGATCTATTTTGAAGAGTATCAGCACTTAAACCAGTAGAATACTTGTACCCATTACCCCTTGTCCTGTCACTGGCCACCACGGTGAAGAGTTTGGCCCCATCCTCCCTACATTCTCCCCTCAGGTACTTGTACATATTGATCAGATCTCCTCTTCTCCAGGCTAAACAGGCCCAGCTCGCTTAGTCTTTCCTCATACAATAGGTGCTGCAGTCCCTTAATCACCTTTGTCGCTCTACGCTGGACCCTCTCTAGAAGTGCATCAGTACTTAGAACAGTACCACCGAATTACCCCCCAGAATGTATGTGTTACCTTGGAAGTAGTGTGTAAATTAATTTAAATAATTTTAAAGGAGTCTTACAAACTAAATATTAACCTCCTTTGTCATGGTAATCTGCCATTGTCTGTGTTCAGATGACTGAAGTGAAGGCAGTTTACAAAACTCACTGAAACAGAAGTAAAATGTATTCTAGCAGAGAAAATGTGCAGATTGCCTGGAGTGTCATTTGTCATCTTTCTGTGTACATAAAAATACATTAATATTACAAAATTGAGCACTCAAGAATAAAGAATGACAGCTTTAGTTGACCCTCTTGTACATAAAATTTGACATATCCATTTAATTGTGATATCAAATGCTCTTATTTCTCACTATCCTCTGAGATTGAATTATTGTGCATTTAAAGACACTCTAGTCAGTAGTGAGCACTGCCTCATATGTCAAAATGAGAAGTTGAGTGCATTGTGCAGGTTATTAAAGTGGAAAAAAAAAACAGCATACTACCTTAGAAAAGGGTCTTATGCATGCGTTTGCCACAGAGTTTCTATGTCATCTTAAAGTCTTCCCATTAGTCAGGTTGTATACAGATAGTTGCTAATATTGTGGTCCTCATTTCATGCCTGAGTGGGGTCAGCTCCTTTGGTTCTTCTTTCAGCTATAGACAGAGCCTATGAGAGTTCAGTGCAAACAAACAAAATTCCAGGTACTGTAGCCTAAAATTCTTGTCTGAGTATTGTACAGAATTAACTGTAATTTGGTGCTGTTTCTAGTATTCACATTGTAGTCCTTTTTGTCTAAGTTAATCTTTAAATTAGTAGTAATAATTAGTAATAACAATAATTAGTAATAACAGTGTACCTAAGACCAAAATTTTTCAAGCATTATATTTATCTTTGCTGTGCTGTAAAAGAAATATTATTTATATAACTGTAAGTCTTCCAGGTATTATAAATGGTGTGCAAACATAAGCAAAAAGAGAATTGGAGGTTCAGAGATTTTGCAGGGGAGCATATGTAAAGATATGGAAAACACTTTTTTTTATTCCTTCATTGCTTGTGGACACATTTCAACAATTTGAAATGTGTCCACAATCGGTTGTGCTTAACTTGATGAACTCATCTTTTTTCATGAATGAAATAATTTGAGTAATGTTTATTAAAAAAATACCACTTTTCAACCTCGTAACTAGTTGTACTGTAGGAATATTCAAGACGTTCTCCTGTGAATCGCATAATGTTAGCAAGACAGCAAGATTCCTATTTTTACGATATATAGCCTATATTATCTAAACATTTAATCAACATTGGTTCTGCCATTTCTTTGTCTATCATCTTCACTGTTGTCAAAAGAAACTTAAAGAAGTGAATGTTGTATGTAGATGCTGAAGATGCTGGTTTCCATAATTTGGGGCTACTAAGGAAGTCTCTAAAGGTAAAAGTTTCAGTTCTTGTTCAGAGGGTGACTAACAAGAGAAATCTTGTTTTTTTTAGAAACTGATGTAGAGATTTTCACATTAATATTGCCACCCAGTGCCCCCTGGGTAGCAACAAGGTAAGAGAAAACACAGGGTGTGTGTTTACTTCAGCTGCTGTGTTGGACAGCAGTTCACTGCAATTCCATTGAGCGGGATGCAGCTTTTAAAAAAGGTTAATTTATGTGTTTACAGTAAGTAGCAATAATCCCAAGCAAGTCTTTATAAAACCGAGAACTGAAATAATAAGTATTTATATTTGAGATTTATTCACATTTTAATGGTACCATCTTTTTTTAAAAACAAACATTCAAATGTCTTGGAATAAAAAGATAAGCTATAATCTTTTATACTGGGAGAATCTAATATTATTGTCAAATTTCAGGCACATTTAATAAATAGGCTTACAGTAAAAGATCTATCCTCTCAACAGTTTTAAGGATTTTTAACATGCTTCTCAGAAGACCAAGAGAAAGATGACTTGATTGGTATCAGCCTGTTTGTTGAAGCGTTCACAGCTGATCTTTGCTCCAAATTTGGATGCTATTTGCCTTTACATCTCAGAAATGAGAATAAGAACTTTCCAACAACATATTATCTTTTCCATTCAGTCTTTATAGTGCTGTTTTGCACTTCTTGTCGTAATATTTCTTCATAAGAACTTGCCATTCGAAACATTGATAAGTACAAAACAGTTGTTTTTTCTTTTCCTCTCATTTTAAAGAAATTACCTGCAGTTTTTATGACCCTGTGGTGCAAAATCAGTGTATGTTTTTGTTAAGGTATCATGATCCAATCTATTCAGAAAATAGATACAAATTATAAACAAGAAGCATTTATTGTAATAATGAATTTTGACTTTCTATGTAAAATAAACCATAAAAATTCTTCATCTGAATGAGAGTATATTTTTCAGGAAAAAAAAAAAATACATCTACCCGTGATTTAGAGTCCTCCAGTCTTTTGGAATCTTTTGCAATGTGTTCCAGTGGTTGATAATCCTTACTGTCAAAATCAAGCATGTTATTTCTAAGCTTGAATTTTGGTAGTTTCAGACATCAGCCATAGTGTGCTCTTCTATTTTGTCTGCAAGATTAAAGAGCTGTTATCAAACTTCAGTCCCTTGTACTTACCGAATAACCCCACTACTTTTTTTTTTTTTCCCCCATAATGTTAATGTATCAATTTTGAGGGATGTATTCCACAAAAAGGCATCTCATTCTTAAATTATTCTTGTTTTTTCTTACATCCCACCAAAATCTGTACAATGTGTTTGATTGTGTGTTGCCGTTCGCTTCACGGTCTTAGCTCATCACTTCACGCTCTCAGCTCCCGGCAACGTAACGTGTACACCTGGAGGTCGGGCTCTCCGGGGCCCCCCCTCCCGCAAGGGGACAAACCACGTAACACCAACATGGTTGAAGTGGAGTGCCGTTTATTGCTTGCTGCTTACTACAGTTATACTCTTTTCGAATGCGGAAGCTTGCTCAGCTACCAATAAGCAATATTTATACCTAATAAGGAAAAGCGGCTGCGCCTGTTCTATGTATAGTCTAAGTTTAAGCCTAAGTTTTAGCCTAAGTTTGGTCAAGCTTTAGGCCTGATCCTATCCACAATTGTGGACTACAATTGTGTACTAAAAGAAAAACCAAAAAATTACAGTCAGAGGCATTTGCATATTATTACCTTAACACTATAACACAAGTTTATAATAAGCTGATGAGCTTATGTCCCCAGATTAATTACTATGGTGGGTAATTTTTTGGTGTTGACATGCCCAGAGAGATAACTCCTGAACTTTGTTTGGGTGCAAACATACTGATCCAAAATAGAGAAGTAGCTTGGTTATAATATGATATTCTTGTGTTTTCTATGAGTTAACCAAGTTACGGGTGACCAATCTTCTTCCTTCCTGCCAATCCAGAGCACTAACTGCCACAACATATCTTTTGATAAGATTTTACCTGGAAGTCTAACAAAAATAGTAGAGGGGCTCTGCCCAGTGAGCAGGATGAAAATGTTACCATGCTGCGACAGACAGCAGAGCCCTCCAGTGAGCTGGGGAGAAAGACCCATCTACTATTGCATTTGCTTGGGTGTAATGTATCTTCCTGAGAATCCAAAGTTCTTGTTTCTCTACCCTTTTCTGGCCTTTTTGTTTGTTTGTTTTTCTGGGAGTCTTCTTCTCTGCACTTAACATTTGCCATTACAAAACAAGTTTAAATGTCCTTCAGAGTTTTAAAGAGTCCATATCACCTGTGAGGAATAAGAAACAAAAGAAAATGAATCAAAGGCAAGTCTTGCAAAATCCTCACAGAAAAAAATGGAGAAAGACCCTCCAGAACAGAGGTAGCAAGCAGAAAGGTAGGAAAGTGAACCAAGAAGAGTGCGATTTCCTTACCTTGATGTTAAGCAGAAGCATTCTGTGAACTTCTGTTGAGCCAGTGGGGTTATGAAGGGAATTAGTCTCATTTGCTGGTTGGTGGCAGGGTGACTATAGGGGGTGATTTAAGGGATCAAAGCTGCAAAATCAGAACCACACTCTTCTGTGTCATACAATTTAAAATGTATTGGTGAGCCAGTTGGGTATACTGGCTGAATAGTGATTTCTTTTTGGTGACTCACACACATGCCACATGCTCACACCAAGACCCAATGCCTTTGGTGCAATTTCAATTGGCATTCCGGGGAGAGGGACACTCACACCAACTGGTGGCATGTCCTGGGTGCTGCTGGCCTTGCTTCATGGTGTCACAGTCCATCTTGGGCTTAGCTTTCTGTATATTGTGTCTCAGGCCTGAATCTATTTGCCCCAAGGGTCTTCTGCTTGAACTATTTATAGCCTTCTGCGTTATATTGCTGCTCTGAGCTGGCAGCGGCCTCACTAACCACATAGCCCCAGGCCAACCTCCTTGACTTTCTCCGTATCTGAATCATAGCAATTGTCACAGAAATTTCCATCACCCTTCAGCATCCCTCTACAAATGTAATACAGAAGTGTGAATTTAGAAAGTTACATAGCAAACTTTGCCTATTGTCTTTCTCTCCTTCTTTCTTTCTTTCTCTCTTTCTCTCTTTCTCTCTCTCTCTCTTTCTTTCTTTCTTTCTCTCTCTCTTTCTCTCTTTCTTTCGTTCTTTCTCTCTTTCTCTCTTTCTCTCTCTCTCTCTTTCTTTCTTTCTTTCTCTCTCTCTTTCTCTCTTTCTTTCGTTCTTTCTCTCTTTCTCTCTTTCTCTCTCTCTCTCTTTCTTTCTTTCTTTCTCTCTCTCTTTCTCTCTTTCTTTCGTTCTTTCTCTCTTTCTCTCTTTCTCTCTCTCTCTCTTTCTTTCTTTCTTTCTCTCTCTCTTTCTCTCTTTCTTTCGTTCTTTCTCTCTTTCTCTCTTTCTCTCTCTCTCTCTTTCTTTCTTTCTTTCTCTCTCTCTTTCTCTCTTTCTTTCGTTCTTTCTCTCTTTCTCTCTTTCTCTCTCTCTCTCTTTCTTTCTTTCTTTCTCTCTCTCTTTCTCTCTTTCTTTCGTTCTTTCTCTCTTTCTCTCTTTCTCTCTCTCTCTCTTTCTTTCTTTCTTTCTCTCTCTCTTTCTCTCTTTCTTTCGTTCTTTCTCTCTTTCTCTCTTTCTCTCTCTCTCTCTTTCTTTCTTTCTTTCTCTCTCTCTTTCTCTCTTTCTTTCGTTCTTTCTCTCTTTCTCTCTTTCTCTCTCTCTCTCTTTCTTTCTTTCTTTCTCTCTCTCTTTCTCTCTTTCTTTCGTTCTTTCTCTCTTTCTCTCTTTCTCTCTCTCTCTCTTTCTTTCTTTCTTTCTCTCTCTCTTTCTCTCTTTCTTTCGTTCTTTCTCTCTTTCTCTCTTTCTCTCTCTCTCTCTTTCTTTCTTTCTTTCTCTCTCTCTTTCTCTCTTTCTTTCGTTCTTTCTCTCTTTCTCTCTTTCTCTCTCTCTCTCTTTCTTTCTTTCTTTCTCTCTCTCTTTCTCTCTTTCTTTCGTTCTTTCTCTCTTTCTCTCTTTCTCTCTCTCTCTCTTTCTTTCTTTCTTTCTCTCTCTCTTTCTCTCTTTCTTTCGTTCTTTCTCTCTTTCTCTCTTTCTCTCTCTCTCTCTTTCTTTCTTTCTTTCTCTCTCTCTTTCTCTCTTTCTTTCGTTCTTTCTCTCTTTCTCTCTTTCTCTCTCTCTCTCTTTCTTTCTTTCTTTCTCTCTCTCTTTCTCTCTTTCTTTCGTTCTTTCTCTCTTTCTCTCTTTCTCTCTCTCTCTCTTTCTTTCTTTCTTTCTCTCTCTCTTTCTCTCTTTCTTTCGTTCTTTCTCTCTTTCTCTCTTTCTCTCTCTCTCTCTTTCTTTCTTTCTTTCTCTCTCTCTTTCTCTCTTTCTTTCGTTCTTTCTCTCTTTCTCTCTTTCTCTCTCTCTCTCTTTCTTTCTTTCTTTCTCTCTCTCTTTCTCTCTTTCTTTCGTTCTTTCTCTCTTTCTCTCTTTCTCTCTCTCTCTCTTTCTTTCTTTCTTTCTCTCTCTCTTTCTCTCTTTCTTTCGTTCTTTCTCTCTTTCTCTCTTTCTCTCTCTCTCTCTTTCTTTCTTTCTTTCTCTCTCTCTTTCTCTCTTTCTTTCGTTCTTTCTCTCTTTCTCTCTTTCTCTCTCTCTCTCTTTCTTTCTTTCTTTCTCTCTCTCTTTCTCTCTTTCTTTCGTTCTTTCTCTCTTTCTCTCTTTCTCTCTCTCTCTCTTTCTTTCTTTCTTTCTCTCTCTCTTTCTCTCTTTCTTTCGTTCTTTCTCTCTTTCTCTCTTTCTCTCTCTCTCTCTTTCTTTCTTTCTTTCTCTCTCTCTTTCTCTCTTTCTTTCGTTCTTTCTCTCTTTCTCTCTTTCTCTCTCTCTCTCTTTCTTTCTTTCTTTCTCTCTCTCTTTCTCTCTTTCTTTCGTTCTTTCTCTCTTTCTCTCTTTCTCTCTCTCTCTCTTTCTTTCTTTCTTTCTCTCTCTCTTTCTCTCTTTCTTTCGTTCTTTCTCTCTTTCTCTCTTTCTCTCTCTCTCTCTTTCTTTCTTTCTTTCTCTCTTTCTCTCTTTCTTTCTTTCTTTCTTTCTTCCTTTCTTCTTCAAGTCATACCAGATCAATCTAGTCAATTAGAGCTTGCAGATGTAGTTAAGGTCTCATTTGTGCTTTTGGGTAGACTTCACCCTGCCATGGAGGTCAGACATTTGAATCTATAATCAGCAAGAAAACATTCCATGCTTAATTTTAAATTCCTTGGAGTCATCATTCTAAATGTTGCCTTGGCAATCTTAAATCTTTTACTCAAAACATAACATATAAATTATCTCTCAAAAAATGTGAGTTGTCTCCTTCATTCTTGGTAGTTTTACTGAAGTTGCCACCTACTTTATCAATCTCTAGCTCCCTTTAATGGTCAGATCCAGTATCCTTCTCTTACAGCTCTGTTCCTTTTGATGCTAAACCATGCATATTTTAAAGACTTACTTAGTAAATGGAAACTTGGGAACCTCTCAAACCTCACAAACTTGGGATCTTGTCACTACCATGTTAGGCTTCTTTCACTACAAAAGGAAAGTAAACAAATTTGGAGGAGTTAACAGTACTGTATCCATGGGTAAATACACTCCTTGGACCTGGATAGCTACTAACCAAAACATAGTTTGTAATAGTGGCTTGAAAACGGACACCAATGTTGATTTCCATCAAGAGCTTCTAGGGTTCCAAGGAGCACTGGATTTTGGAATTGCAGCAGTAGTGAATAGGATGTTATGAAAATAGCGATGCTAAATGAAAAAAAAAAGTTGAAAAAGAAATCTGTTTCCTTTTCTACTACAATTGGTATTTCCTTCTATGTAGCAAGTAGCTGATGCCTTTGTAGGTAGCAAGAGGTGGTTTCTTCCCTACAGTAATGTATTACACAGATATATTCGTATCCAAAGTATTTAGGTTTTATGCTAACATCAAGAGCTAGACAGAGCTGCCCAGATAGGGTTTGTCCATCTGTAAAACACAGGCATATTTCTTCAAGATGAACATATTGAAAAGTGCCAGTAACTGTGCTTGGGTACTTGTGTTCATATACTAACTAGTTTAAGGACCATTAACCTGAGGAAAAAAAAAAAACAAAACAAAATATACAGTCCTGTGTGTTACACATACACTGTATTTTGTTACCTGCAGTTGGTAAATTCTTTTGGATTTTTTAATTGCTGGTTTTGCTGCATGACATTATGAAATGTGGGTTTTCTGTACTTCATGTAGTCAATAGTAATTTACCAGTTGGAGAGAAATTTCCAGACAGAAATTCAATTTACACAAATTTGTAGAAATACAAAGCATGATTTATCGGACAAGATATACAAGAGTCAGAAAGTCAGAAGGGTAGAAAAAGTAAATTTTAGCGATTACAGTGTAAAAAAAATAATGAACAAATAATCCTTTCCTAAGTACATTATTAGAAATAGTGTGCATCTGTCCCACCCAGCAGCTGCATGGTGTTGAAGGTTTTCAGAGTACTTGTGGAGGTGAGGAGAATGTAAAGCACAATTTGCACAGTGAAAAAAAAAAAAAAAAAGTCAAAAATGTACTCAGTAACTATATGTATAATATCAAAATGAAAGAATGCAGGACTGGTCTATTACACCAACAATGGAAACTGAAGATTTGAAAATGTTTTTAACATTTGATGATGTCTTCTAATTTTTAAAATATTATTATGATGGAAGACAAATACAGAAGAGTGCCTATTGTTTTCAGAGCAGACACAAACATGCTAGTATCTGTATTTATTTTAGAGATATTTCTGTTAAAACTGGAGAGATCGGAAATATATATATAATCTTTTGCTCTGTGCTGTTGAAGATGGTAATTAGTAAATCAGAGACATCTATATCTTACTTATTTCTAATATTGCAAATCTATTATTTTCTGAATTGTCTGGCCTCACTAGTCTGAGGTACTGCCAGAAAGTGTTGCAACTGAAAATCTTCCCCTATCAACTTTGATTCAGAACTAAATGATCTCATTCACAGCTACAAATTAGTATTTATTTTCTTGAAAGTATTCCCTTAGTACTACTCTTTCAAATGGCTTTTTCATTTAACACTGAGATTCCCAAACATTCAATTTCTAATCACTGTGTCTAATAATTAGTCATCGCTCCACTACAGTACACTAGTGCTTGTTGTGCTCATTTGATTTCAACTGTTAATGACTTTATTTTCAACTAGTACTTGCAGATTTGCATCTCTTTTCCCTTTTCTTTTTATTACACTTAATTTTCTTTTTATTACATTTAATTAGTATGTGCGAATATTCTGTGCGAATATTCTTTTTGTTGACCAAAACTTAGAATATTAGTACTTTTATGTGCAATTATTATGTCTTGCATAAAAGAATTCTATAAAGCCAGGTTCAGTAATTTACAGTGCTTGGATTGCAATGACACATTTCATTTCAGCACCCCTTTTTCTACAGAGCATATTACTTATTGACTTTACACCCTGAAATAAGTATCAAATGAGCCCACCTTGCAGCCCACCTGCCCACATCAGACTGACGATCTTCAAACAGGAGTCATAGGTCTTCAAAGTAAAGGCATTTTAAGCAAGTCAGCTCATATAAATCACAGAGAGATCGGGGATCTTTTCAGTAGCCTTTCACTTTCTGCAAGCCATGCAGTTGACAGAAAGGATACCCAGCTGGCCCAGTCATGTCATATTTACCCCACAGTAGAACCTTTATGTGTCGTAGCTTATAGTATGATAGAAATATCTCTTTTAACTTAGTGCATTTTGTCCACTCCTGCCTTTCTGCTTCTTTTCTTGAGTTAGAGGTGGGTAGATCTACAGCACTTTATTATAAATTTAATCTCTTTGTACCAAATTAGAGTGATCTGAGAAACAGAGTATTTCCTCACCACCTTGTTTTTTACAGGAGTGGGCTTCTCACTTCTCACTGGTCGATTCTTTTCTACATATTCATCTGATATTCCTGATATTTCTCTATTTTACTAAACATTAATATTGTTTGCTTTTGATGTATAAATATATAAGGTTCTCAGATATAAGCAGTCCTACTTTTAGTAGTCCAACTGTCATTACTGGATAAAATACACAGTTTTTTCAATATACAATCCATTCTTCAGGTATATGGCAAATATCAAATCTAATTGCAACATCTGTTATATTTTTTTTAATTTACTTACGTTAACCATTTAGATGATCCAAGGGAAAAAAAAAAAAAAAAAAGCTTGTGTGCCTGCTGAGGCATCACAGGTATTAAAAAGGGAAGCACTAATAAGTATGTAAATTCTTACAAGATGAGCAGATTATTTTGTGCAACATTAGATTAGCTGGAAGACAATTTCTATAGAAATTATTCCCTGAATCTATGGTATTTAGTGTTCAATCTCACTTGCTAGCTTTAGATTCCAGACTCACCTTTTGAAGGCATCTTTTGAGTCTCCCTTCATAATCTTGACTGCAAAATTAGAACAGTTGTTTTGATTAAAGAAGAAAACTATATATATTCTACCACTGTTGACTGGTAGTTTCTTTCCTTGTCAGCTTTCTGAATGAGTTCATTCTGGTGGACTGTGTTTAGTTTCACCCACAAGTTCCTATGAAAGCATTTAGGGCACCATTGAAAAGTGCTATATTCTGGGAAGCATGTGTATAGGATCCACTGATTTTATGTTAATATTTTTGTCTGAGAAAAGCAAAAAAGTAAATTGGGTGATTGGACATACTATTAATAATACTTCTGTAGAATGGGACTGGGAACAAAGTTTGGTTTTTTTTATAGTTTATGAACTTGTACAGAGGAATATTCCTGCTTTTCAAAACCAAATTCTATAGCATTCATTGGAGAAGTTTTATTCTGTGGCTTATAAAGCATTAACTCAATATCAAGGAGATTTATTTACAAAGGAAAAGTCTACTATACATGACCTCAAGTTCTATGTTTATATAAAAAATTCAATACATTGAATTTTTATGGGCTATAGAATTATGTGAACAATCAAACTTACAGTGTTACATTCTGGAGAATTTTTAGTGTTTCTTTCCTTGCATACATTGTCCCTTGAATGACAGCAAATTTATAACATTGCAAATACTTGGGTAGAAAAGCTCATGCTAGGTAGGAAACCTACACAGACGTTACATATGTGCCCACTTACCCAACCAGCATTCTCATCCTTTTTATATCAATTTTAAAGTTTTTTGAAAGGCTTTTAATTTCCTTTCCTTGCTTTAACAGTGTTAGTGCCTTCTTGTATGATGAAAAATCTCTGTGATATTCTTGTCCACACACACATATGTGTATTCTTGCTAATTTGTGGAAATTAGTAAGTCATCATTAGATACAATGATGACTTCCTTTATACGAGAAGTGTCTTGTGAAACCTTGTAAAGATGCTCAGATTTTATTTTTTCCAGGACTGTTTTCATATTGATACTGTCTTATTACCACTTTCCAAGAATTCTCATTATACAAACAAAGGTTTCCACAGAGTTTGGGGATATTTTGTGATCACAAAACAAAATAAACAGAAGACTAACAGAAAATGCAGTTTCCCAATAGAAAGCACAATGAAATGTATTACATTATTTTTATATTAGTTCCTTCCTTTGTTTTTCCTTCTATATGTATATGCATATGTGTGTTTTGAAAAGAGAAAACCTTCAGAGAGAGAGAAACAAAGTATATATATGTAAATATGAATGTACATATATATATTTTCTATTGACTGTACATTCAAATGAAACAGTATGGTTATGGTTCACTCAAGCTCCATCTAAATGTAAAATATATATATATATATATGTACATATGTACACACATATATAAGGTGAATTAAGCAGGGGAGAAGTTGGAGGGAAGGCTCCATTGTAACTTCTGGATCAGTCAATGCGCTGAACCCCCTTTCCTCCCCTCGGGTTGGGACGTTGCCTGAGGAGACTCAAGACTGAGAGCCCTCTCCTGTCTCCTGGGGTGAGTGATTGCACATTTGTACATCAGAGCTAGCTAAAAACCCCACACTGTAGTAGAGAATTTCCTGTACTGACATCTGAAACCTGCTTTGTAAATGTTGCATTTGAATAAATCATACTGTTGGTGAACTCAACTACTTATTTGGAAGGCAGTCAGACCTACAATTGACAGACTGTTTGTGAATCCTGTGCAGCCAGAGTCAGGCCTATAGCTACCAAAGGATTTGGTATCCCTATTAAAAGATGAGTCCAGGTGCCTCCAGTCCCTCTCAGCTGTGAGGGTCGACTGGAACAGCAGGGAATTCACCTCTTACCAAATTTTGCCCACCTTCAAACCTCAATATAGTTACAGGAAGTATTTGTGAAGAAGATAACTGCAATGGACAAACATAAGTTAAATGTATGTTCTGATGTGCTTGTTGATAAAATTGTATAAACTGATTTTTTTTTTTGGATAAATCCTCTTACTAATTGGGTTGAAGAAGCAAATTCTGTCAGGCCCTTCTTGTGCTTTCATCTGCAACTTTGTAAAATCTGTTTCTCTGTGGTATTGAAAAAAATTATTCAGCCAAGCACCTCACACTGTGCTATTGATGAAAATAATTTATGTGAATCATGAATTCTTTTGTGTAGTTTGTCAGCACTTCAAGTCCTATGGTGTGAATGCATGTTTGTTAAATCCTACTGCTTTCTTTTCTAAAAGGGAAAAACAGATTTAAAATCAAATAGAAATTCAGGTATGAAATAAAAATGCAAGGTTGCTCCTCAAAGTAAACTTTCTACTTCTGTGATGAAATAAAACATCAGTTTTTGCATATTTTGTTTTGTTTTTGTGAAATAATGATATGATATGAGGTATTCTTGGTGTGATTTTGTTTTTAAACTAAAAAAAAAAGTAGCTTTAAAAGTCACTTTAAATGCAGGCTCTGGAGTATTTGCCTTTGAAGCTTTGCTATTAAAAACAGAAATACTTATAGTACAAAGAGCTGTATCTATGCATCCACCTGACTATTAAATTGTTTTAAAGTGTATTATTTATAAATACAATGCTAAATTATTTATTTTCATCTGTGCATCTGAATTTTATCACCTTATTATTCTATAACAGTAAACTCTGTAAGCTAATGTGCTTGCTGTAAAAGCTAGTCCAGAGAGATTTGACATAACTTTCTAAATCCTCAAAAATAAAATCTCTAATGAGACAGTGGTTTAAATGAACACTCAGTAATGCTTAACTGGGTTGTCTCACTGGCAGGAAGTTGTGAAGATGTTTAAAGAAATCATGTGTCAGAATGATGTTTCCCTCAGTGCACTTTCACTGACACTTGACACTTGTTTTTAATCGTGAATAGTCCATGCAAGTCAAAAGACTTTAACTGTCTCCATTTCTAATGTTCGCAGCAGCCTTTATCTTCCAGTACTATCTGCTGATTATTTCAATGACTCGAAATGGAGTATACTCTTGATATTTTAAAGTATGTGTTATGACCTAAATTATTTTCTTGAACTTTAATTATTCAAACAATCAAGTTTGTATGCCTGTATGAAATTGGACATTTTTAAGACATAAGAAAATTCAATGACAAGCCTAATAATTTTGCCATTTCTTTCAGAAAGACTAAAATATTTTTTTGTGACAGGCCCCATGCTTGGTGAAAATAGCATTGTGAATGACAATTTAAAAGACTTAATTGCAGCAAAGGACTTTTATAGACAACTAGGTATATACATCATCCTGTTTGATTTACTGGAATTTTTGTATAATACTACACAGAGTAAGCCTCTCCTGTGCCTGAGAAACTAAACCAGAAGCTTTTGATGTTCAGAGGAGACACCTTTTACCTCTTGCAACAGAAACTTTGAGCAAATAGCAGTTAATCAACTGCTAATTAATTGATTGGCACTTAATCGATGTAAATTTGAGGAGTTTTACTTTGCTAAACACAATTGTCACAGCACCTCCTGTTTTTGGCTACGAGAGATCACTGCCATATATATCTAAGACCCATTTGTCTTTATCGTGGAAAACATGTTGTTTATATTTATTTTTATATTTATATTTAATCATAAGTTTTTAAAACTTCGTGTTGATTAACAACTGCACTGAAACCGTATATTTTTATTATCCCATAAGTGCAGTGTATCTTTCTTTTCTATGCCTCAAAGTTAAAACTTTATAATGCATATACTATGATGAAAATCAAGCAAGAACAGTGCTACAAAATATCAGAAAGGAAAAAAGAAAGGCAAGTTGAAATGCTGTTAATCTCACTAACGAAACAAACTCCTAAATTTCCTCTTTTCTCTTTACTCCCACATTGTTAGATTTTGTTCCTGATTCGGTGTTTCCATGCTTCCAGGAAGACATGCAAAGGTTCTGAATGAGATTTTCTTCCCTGATGTAATAGGCTTTGGCTTTGGCCTTAACATACCTGTGTACGTGATTGCTGTGTATGTGATGCTGACTTCTGCCCTCTGTGACTTTCAAAGCCATAAATTTTTATTTGGACAACAAGTAGTATGTTTATGCCAGTGCAGTAACTGATGAAGACTTTGAGGTAGATCAGATCAGGTTCATTTCTTTTCACTTCCTCTGACAGACAGAATTTTCCCTAACGTTTCCCCAGAGACTTTTGTGAAGTCCTACAGCAGGGGATCACCAGGATTTGGAGAGATCTGGAGTACATCCTGTGTGAGCATAGGCTGAGAGAACTGGTTTTGTTCAAACTGGAGAGCAGAGGCTCTCCACACACATACAAGGAGAAACAGGTCATAGTGAGGGTGGTCAAAGACAGGGCCCCAGAGCAGCTGAGGTATCTCTGTTTTTGGAGATGCGCAAAACTTGTGGGGAAGGAGTCCACAGGGGAAAGTATCTCCATCCAATTGGACCTGCTTTCAGGTGGACATCTGACGACTTGACTCCCAGATCTGCCTTCCAGTCCTCCCAACTAAAATCATAAGTAGTACTTCTGATTTAATATTCCTTTTAAATAGAAATTTCAACAGTACTTATATATTCCAATTTTATTCTTTTATCGGGACTCTACCATCATTTCAGCAAAGGACTAATTCCATGAGCATCCATTAGGTTTTCAGAGGTGCTTTTCTTTCTCTTGCCATCATTAGTAGCAAACCTAGTAATGAATAGAGCTCTGTGAAGGTCCACTTTTGATGTCTTTTTAGCCTTGTTGAATGGAATTTAGCATCGCCGAACTTGGAATGAGCAAGGAAATTGCTCCACAGGAACTATCATGGTATAAATCCCTTACAAAGTCTCAGAGAGATCTAGTATTTTTTATGTTGAGAAAGACAGTTGTAAAGTATAGGTATATGTGCAGTGCCACGGGCCTCAATAGGAGTTGTAGTGATGGTTTTGCAGTTTTATAGGCAGCAGTCTTGCAGTGATAAGATGAATCTATTTTTTTCCAAGTTGTTCATATTATTACATTTTGTTGTTACATACAAATCACTGAAAACTTTTTCTTCTGTCTCATCATTCATACTTCTGTGGATGAACAGCATTTATAAGAGTATAACGACACTAGCATACAATCAGTATTTCTCTTAGAAATTAATAGTATAACACATTAGACTAGTCATTCTTAAAACATGTGGAAAACTCTTGCAGTGCTGTAGAGAGTTAACAATATTTTTTTGTTACTATAATTGCCATATGTCCCTGAGTATAAACAGAGAGTAAATATTATAAAATCGTCTTTCCATGTTCCAGGCAGGCTGTGAATTTAGAAAATTTAAAGAGACGTATGGCAAAGACTGCTGCAGTTTGGTCTGCTATCTCATTTGCAGCCATCGGTTACATGACTGACAGTGTTAATTGTAGTGAAAAGTGTGTCAGATGAAAGTGGAGCTGTGGAGTCAATGTTTATAATCACATACAACCTTTGAAATTCATGAGGTTAGTGTTTGCTGTGTTTTTACCTTTGCAGCTGCTGGAGGGGCACTGCGTTGTAGCACTATAACCAGCAGATCATTCTGGGAATTTTTAAACAACAGCTTTTCAAAACCCTCTGGTGGCCATAGTGCACCCCTTCATCTGAATAAATGTGCGAGTTAGAAGTGTAAATGGAAGGGCATCTTCGGGTCATAGCTGTCAATAAACCCATGCTTTGGTGTTGTTAAGGCATCCAGAGAAAATTTTACACTGCTGAATATGTTTCCGGATATAAGTAAAGAAGAATGCTATCTTTTCTTTCATCTTCTATGATATTCTCCCATGTCATCTGTTGCTGACAGACTTGGATACCTTTGCTTGTTGGTGCTACTTATTTCACTGAAGTGCTGCTACCTGAAATTGCATATACTTATCAGAGAAGACTTCTTTATTAAATGTCTCTCTATAATTAGAAAGCAGTTGTATTGCTGTTACTTGAAGAACTCCCACACATTTGATAGATTAAACACCTGGGTAAAGTGTGTTCTGCAAGGTTTTATTAGGCCTAGATGGTGCAGTTTGTCTTTGTGCTGACAATATACAATGCCACTGCAGTCTGTAAAAGTTGCAGTGAATGATGATTAGTGAATGTTTGATTAGGTCTTTTTTCTACCAGAAACAATACTGCATCCAACCTTATCAGCAAAACTGGTGTCTCCTGGCCTCCCAACTCCTGGGATTCTTTGGCCCAAAACAAAGAGTATTCTGTCTAAGTGTAAAGAACAACTCAACTGTACATTGAGTGCATCAAGTAGAGGGGCGAAAAAAGGGAAAATTTGATGATCCTTTTCACCAGAAGAAAGACTTTTGTATTGACTCCAAAAATGATGTAATCTGAAATATAAGGGTAACTGTATGGAATGACTAAGAGATCTTAATTTCTACAAGAAAGACTTACTTTCTCTAGTTCCAGACAAGCTGTTCTTAAGAAAGGAACCAGGAAATACTTCTAGGAGGAAAAAGAGCAATTTTGACCTAACAAGCAGTCAGTAGAAGCTCAAGCATGGAACTAATGAAATAATACACTGTAAATGGCATGCAAAAAACCCCAGCTTACTAGGTTACTGAGACCCCACTTGAAATTACCACAGTTTATATATTCAAGGGTTGACATAATATCCTAAAATGGCCTTTGTTTTCACTAATTTCTATAAATAGATTTCTGTTTGATTTAATATGAAAGTTTTCTCAGGACATCTCAGGACTACACATATATAATTTATTAATCATTATAATTTATTCATCAATGACCTGGATGAAGGCACAGAGTGCTCCCTCAGCAAGTTTGCTGATGATACCAAACTGGGAGGAGTA
>NW_010587885.1:477270-497418 GCF_000705375.1 Tinamus guttatus
TGTGTCCAGTTCTGGGCTCTACAGTACAAGAGGGATGTGGAGCTGCTGGAGAGAGTCCAGCGCAGGGCTACGAGGATGATCAGGGGCCTGGAACATCTGCCCTATGAGGAGAGGCTGAGGGAGCTGGGCCTGTTCAGCCTGGAGAAGAGAAGGCTGAGAGGGGATCTAATCAGTGTATACAAATACCTCAAGGGAGGGAGTGAAGAGGATGGGGCTGGCTTCTTTTCATTGGTGACCACTGACAGAACTAGAGGAAACAGCCACAAATGGAAGCACCAAAAGTTCCACAGGAACTTAAGGAAAATTTTTTTAACAGTGAGGGTGACAGAGCACTGGAACAGGCTGCCCAGAGAGGTTGTGGAGTCTCCTTCTCTGCAGATCTTCAAAACCTGCTTGGATGCAGTCCTGTGCCACGTGCTCTAGGTGACCCTGCGTGTGCAGGTGGGTTGGACTAGATGACCTACAGAGGTCCCTTCCAACCTTAAGCATTCTATGATTCTATGATAAGCCTGTGGGCATGACTGAAAAAAAAAAAAATAAGCACATTGTCATGTTTTCATATGCATGCTTTATCTTCAGTTTACTACCTGAAGCATATTGGGCTTGTCTTCTTCCCCTCTTCTGTGTATTTTTCCTAGTGTTTCTCTGGTAAGTAAGCGTGATCTTCTTATGATATTTTATAGCCAAGAAAATGCTAATACTCATCACTTTCCATTGCCAGCCATAAAGCATCCTATATGTTTCAGTGAAGAAACCCTATTATATTATGGATTTTTATGCATTCATAAGGGTTGCCAAGAGAATGGATGTTTGTGAATAATTAGTCACTCTGATTATTTTTTTAAGTTAGAAAAATATTAAAATAGTTTTAAAGAATTATTCTTTCTACAATGCAAAAATTGTTTAATAATACTACATTTCATAGGAATAAATGCACTGAAAAAGACAAAAACATAGTTATAGACATGTTGCTGTACCTCTGAAATAGTGTTATTTCATACACTTAATAGACTTCAAGGAATTTACACAGCTTCTGTGCTAGGATTCATTTCTGAGGTGTCTTGTTTATCTAGGGTATTACTTTGACTGGAAAGGACCTTGCCTGTCTTTGTGTGCTCATTTTGACCTTGGCAACTGGCGGCTTCTTTCAGATTCAGATTTCAGTTCAGAAACTCAACTTTTACTATCAATATTGAACACAGTTCCCACAGGATTAATGACTGTCATGGCCTTTCTTTAAAAATTCTAGTATTCTTTTGGCATGGATGAACAGCATTTTCTTTTGGCTATCATCTAGTGAAAAATGATGGAATAAATGACATGGTATTTAGTATAAATAAAGTATTTGTCTGCTGAAGATGAAATGCCCTTACAAGATTGCAAGCCAGGTTTGAAACCTTAGTAAATAAACCTAAAAAATATATTTCACATCAATATACACTTAAAATTTTGGATAAACTTGAGAGGATAAGCAATAATGCTTGCTACAAACTCTAAGAATGAGCAACTTGGGAGTGAGTGATCCTTAAGCCTTTGCCGGTGAGATTCAGGAACAGTGAATCTTATGCTTGAATTGAAATTAAAGACTAGAGGAGATGCTTACGTAGTATGATAGCATTACAAATCTTCATGTGGGGTGAAAAAAGAGTTGTAAGTTTTGCTGCTTCAGTGCAAATGCAGTATAAACAGCTATGATTTGTGTGAGGTAGGCAAAGCAGGCCAGGCAGGTTTGGTACAGTTTTGAAATGGCATGGCTAAATTTTAGCACTGCTTGAAAAGAAAAGAAGAGAAAAAAGAAAAGAGAGAAAAGAAAAGAAAAGAAAAGAAAAGAAAAGAAAAGAAAAGAAAAGAAAAGAGAAAAAGGAAAACACAGAAATCCTTTCCTAATTCCTGTAGCAGTGACAAGAGGTTTCACAGCTCAAATGACTCTCTAGGTTTAATCCTGCCTGTCCCACCTTTGCATTTCGCAGGCGGGCATATAGCAAGTACAAGTTTTCTGCTCTGCACTTTCTTTGGAAATTGCAGTTTGAGTCAGTGCTTGTAGAGTTAAAGACCTTCATGAAGCTAAGGAAAAAAAAATCCTGAGGAGTAGCCTGCATGCTATTGGCTACACCTGTCCCATTTGTCCTTCACTGTCCCATTTGTCCACCAGCTAGTCCATCTACTCTTTATGATTGCCAGTTGTTGCAGAGAACAAGGAACAGAGCTCAGGGAGGCTACTGCTGAGTTCTTCACTTTATATATATAAAAAAGATATGTTCTCTGAATCTACACCACAGAGGATACAGCTGAGCTGTGAGGGACTGAGAAGGAGCAATAACCAACTACTCTTTGCATTAGCAAACTTGTGTTTGCTAAATAATGGTGCCTAGAAATGATGTCTATTCAACTGAGGTTGATATGGGGAAAGGAAGGCCATTACATATAGCAAAATAATAAAAAAATAAGTTTTTTCTCAGATCTCTTCTGCTTCCTTTCTTATTTTATGCATCTTTGTGTTGTAGCATGGGAGCTGATTGGTGATAAGATGTTAAACACTCTGGTTGCAAATTTAAAATCAAAAATCTCAATTTAAAACTCAATTTAAAATCAAAATTCCTGACTGGCAGAAATAGTATTGAGTAAATGAGATTGTGTGCATATAGGTATTTAGGACCTTTTTGTTTTGTTTGTTTGGTTTTGTTTTATTTTACATAGGACTAATTTAAACTTTTTAGTGTTTATGGAAAAGAGAGGAATGGGAAGATCTCACATGAAAATTGTAAGGAAAATTTAGTATTTTACTTACCCTGAAGTTTACAAGGTTGAATTAAAAAATAAAAGGGTACAGACCATTTTATTTGTTGCTTTAAATAACTTTTGGCAAATTTTGTAAGAATTATTATCAACATTATCATATTTATCAAAGGAAGCAATTAATTTAATTTCTCATTAATTGTAAGGAACTTTGTGTGTACTTAAGATTTATAAAAATTATCCATCTAATCTCTCTTAAACATGAGCGCAATTAACATTCCTAAGTAAGTATTTAGCTTTGGCTTATAGTATTTTCAAATAATTATCGGACTTGCACTCACTTTTCTGTTTGATACCCATACTGGAGAATATTTGCAAAACACACAGAAAGATTATCTTCCCAAAATTACGAATTTCTTAAACCTATGAATATCTTCAGATCAGCATCTTTATAGATTTCCTACTATATTTGAAACTTGCAATCTTTATATGCTTTTTTTTTAAAAAAAAATAGAAGTTAGCAACCAGAGCTTTTTTGTTTTGTTTGCTTGTTTGTTTAGTTGCTCTTTTTTATTTTTGTCCTAAGCCAAGTTCTAATCACACAAGCAAATTTCATACATAATGCTGTGCTATACTGTGCCTCTCCAAATCAGCTGAACGTTGTGGACTGTTTAAATTGATGATTTGTGTACATTTGTTATTGCCTCTGAAAATAATGGTTGTAAAAATACATGGTTAAGATGGGACAACTTAGAAAAAAAAATGTTGCAACATTTGCAAGGAAAATATTCATAGAAATAAGACATTACTCTTGCTTACCGTTTCTACACACAGACTTTTAATATCTTTTAATGAGGTAACAGAGATAAAATGATGGAAATGTCAAAATAAGAGAAATAAAATTAGATGAAAATCTCTCAGAATATTATTTATTTTCATGACAGATAATTACTCAGAAGAATAGGGGCAACCCTTCTGAAATTTTTTATTTTGAAATAAATAGACCATAATTCTTCTCAAATAAATAGAGAACATATATAGGGAACTCTATATAAATTCCTTTTTTTTTTTTTTAGAAAAGTCTAATTTACATCTGCATTATAGCATTTATTCAGATACTTTTATTGAATTATTTTCAATTCATTTTCTGCAATAAAGGACACAAGTTAATTTAAGATTCTTTTGTGTGAAGGACATTGTACCAAGTGATGCACGATAATGAATATTCTTCTTATTTGTTTTTATTTTTATCTCAGAGGCAAGTTATTTATTTCTGTTCACCATTAAAATGCATGCTCATCAAAATCAATCTTTTTTTTCTTTTTTTTATTGTTATCCTGCTCTCTTAGTGAATGTAATATTTTTTCCCTCACTGAGAAATAAAAAAAATATTTTTAATTAAAAGAAAACTGAGTGGGCAGAAGAGGAACACCAATTTGGCAGCACTTGACAGCAAGTGGCAGTGATTCAACTGCTAGTAGCTACCAGTGGATTGAGGTGTGATTTTCTATAAAGACAAATGAAGACATCCTGATGATGTATTCTCTATCCCCTAATTAGAAATACTACTAACACTGTTCTAATGAATGCAAAAATATTGTGATTAAATTGATGTTTGTGAGCATGGCCATACACATAAATACATAATATATATATATATGGTTAGAAGAACAAGAAAATGAAGAAAACAGAAAATGAAGAAAACATTTTAAACATGTCCAACTTCATTCTACTTTGTAACTATATATATAAAAGTAATATTGCTGCCAGTAGCTCTGGACTAAAATTATTTTTCTCCAGGGTGCAGAAAAATTCTAAACTAATGAAATAAGAAATAATCTCTGAGCTAGATATCACTCACAGGCTGATGCAGGATGAACTTGAAATATACATGTAAGCAATCATGCCTGAACTACAACGATGTGCTGGACTTGAAAGCTAACTGCTCGTATACAAAATATTAGGAAATGAAGCACTAGAGAAAATGGAAGTAGCACAGAATATTCATGCAGGAATCACCACGTTTATTTTTTACTGTGTTTAACCATTCAGTGCAGAGACTATTAAAACCTAACAGACTTATCTGTGCAGAATTTATTAGGTTTTTGTCACAGAAACAGATTTTTGAGTGGCTTGGAGAAAAAAGTAAAGATATTTTAATATAGAACTTCCTAATGTTTAGGACTGGTACTTTGGGAGTTATGTAAAATCAAGCACTAAAATTTGTTCACGCTAGTATGAGAGGGATCATTATCTTAATTATTTTCATCCATTGGTTTTAAATCAAAGAATTAGTTAAAGAAGAATTGGATCTTCTAGTTTATATTTCTTTTCTAAATGCCACCAGCATGATAAGCAGGTGCACTGAAGAGGGGTGTGAATGTGTGTGTGCGCTTGCTTCACAACCATGCAGGCAGGTCCATTTCCTTTTTCTTTCTGCATAAGCACATAATATTTTTTACAATTTAAAAAATCTGAACACAGTAAAATGTACATTGAAACAAACCAAATATATTAAAACTTCTTGCTTCTTAATCAAATTTATGAAACGGCTATGGTTTTCACATGAGGTTTCTGTCTTTTCATCAAATACTGTGTATAATCTTGTTCTGCACCAGATTTATTCATTTTAAATGAGAAAAACTATATCGGCAAAATAATATTGCACTACATCATTCAAAAACATTAATATATAGCATGTTTCATTTTGTTTTCAAACCTGTAACTCCTAAAAATACTTGTATGATTGAAAGTAACCTAGATAGTATTTAATTAATATGACTGCTGCCTCATATCAGCAGTTTACAATTACTGTTTTTTTTATTTTTACACTTCTCCTGTGGTTCTCATCCATTACCCTTCCTTGTTTCCAGGCAACCCTTGCTCATTCTGTCCCAAATGAGATCTTGGAACACTTTGTCCTTTTCCAGTTTCTCAGTTATCATGAATATTTGCATTCTTATGTCACCCTCTTACCTCATCGTTACATTTAAGCTTCGCATTATCTCAGAGTTAATGGTGACACTGAGAAAATGCGACACTAAAATAATTTATTTCTTCTGTAATTAATATTGGATTCCATTAGTCATACTTTGTTAATAGTGTTTTGCAGTGCCATTGATCTCAAAAACAGTTGGAGAGTAAGAACGTATGGATTGAGTTTTCTAAGGCAGAAAACACACTTCTTCCCCATATGTATGTGCAATCTTTCTTCTTTAGGCTATTCAGCATGTTGTGAGTAAAATACTCCTAGGTTGCTGAGATAACTCTAAGCTTCTAGTTTACTTGTGATGTTTCAGTATCTATGGCACTAGCATAGATATTGTGGCTCACACAACACGTTTTCCAGTCTTCCTCCTGTGAAATTGATGGGTATTTTTTGAGTCTTACTTTACAATAGACTTGCTGTATGCGTATATTAATGCTGTAGTCTAGGCTTTTAATCTGTGCCTTCCAGTTCGAAGGAGAGTAATACTAGAATCCTCTGCAAGTACTGAGAGGTTTAATACATTGATAATCACAGCTGTGGACTTCAAATTCCTCTGCTTCGTGGCAGCAAAGTTGGCTGAAAACTTCTGGATTGAATCTGACTGCCCGAAGTGATGAGGTGCTGGCATGGGATGGTGAAGGATGGAAATAGTGACCATTGAGAACATAGCTGGCCCCAACCTTTTTACTAGGCACAATTGCATCCATCTGACTTCTTCCGTAGTGAAATGAACAGCAGCAGCAGTAAACCTGGTTTTCCAGATGTCTTGTGTTTTCATGTTTTTCAGATCTTTGACCTGGAAAAAAGGAATATGGCTGGGTTTCTTCCAAACACAGCCTCAATTTAGCATTTGCTTAGGGAACCCATTCTGCACATGTCTTAATTTCTAATCCTGTTTAGCATGTCACTCCTCTCTCCCTCCACTTATTCAGCTTTTCCCATCCTGTTGCAAGTATTTGTATTCCTCTCAACTATTCAGACATCTTGACGTTGTACCTCATTTTATGATGCTTAAGTAGCCTACTTGCTACCTAAAAATTTGGGAAGTACTGTAACAAGGTGGTACAGCTATGGATGGCATACACATGTGTTAGGAGCAAGAGTCTGGAGATGGAGATGGGTGGTGACATTAATAAAGTTTATATTAACCAATAGAATTATGGTATTTAAGAGTACAAGCCCTGTAACTCCAGGTGAACTAGTTTTTTGACCTCAAGTTGCCTGATTTCGTATTGATAAGCAGTTACGAAAATGAACATGAATATATTTCATTCAAAATGAGTTAGATGATACTTGTCTCAGATTGCATAGAAACTCCAAAAAGTTTTCATTACTCTGAGTATCTTCTCTTCAGATACCTAATAATTTTGATGTTTTTGAAAACATCAAAATGCTCTTGAAAAGAAAGGCAGGGGAAATATATCCAGCAATGCACTTATTTCCTATCTATCTCTATATGAAAGAGTCTTCTGAGGTCCTCTTCTGTATCTGAGAAGGACGTGTTGATATTCAGGCTATTTAAAGAAGAAAAAGATGTTATGGATCTCCCCTTGAGAAAGAGTGAAGGGGAAAAAAGAAATACTCTTACTCTTCTAATTCATATGCTTGTGTGCTAGTTTCATAACTTACAGAAATGAGATACTTAATTTTTATATTGTTAATACCACCTTATATTTCTGATAATATTAACTATGATAATATTATCTTTCTGATAATATTAACCAGCATTTTTGCTTTTTTTTTGACTAACACCACTGATAAGAACTCACTACAGAATTTCCCTCTTAATATACCTCTTAAACATGTGTAAATATTACCAGTTTTATTTACATATTGGAAAGCTTTTATCTGGTGCAAGTGTGATACAAGAAAGCACTAATGTTTTCAAAAGAAAAGTATTATTAGCAGTCATAAGGATTTTGTTTTTAGCAACGTGATGTTGAACTTTTGTTCTGTTCTTTAGGGATAATATGCAAAAAAAAGGATCTTTAGAAAAGAACGTCAAATATAAAACTGGCATACATATTTGCATAGTAGCTATGGACTAATGCAACATTGAAGTTTATGTTATTTCCCATTTATTGCATCTTTTCTACTTTCAGAACATACAATAAAAGTCAGAGTGAAACCAATTGCATATTGTAATTTTATTGCTCAATCTATTGTGGCTGTCTTAATTTGTGAAATGTCGGCGTAAGTTTTCACTGAAAATTGATATTGTATCTAGACTCAAACTAGACAGAGTACTAATTAAACTGCAATCAGCAGAACTGTAACTGTGTGAATGGATTGATTTAATAAGGTGAACATCTGTCACTTTCAATAAGATTAGCATTAAGACTCGACATACCAAGGTCCTGTTGCCAGGTTTAAGATTAGTTGCTAGTGAGAAATACCAACAGGAAATGTCAATGTCTTTAGCATCTGTTTCAAGTAAGGAAAAGTTCCCCAATTATATCACATATCTTTACTGGGGACACCATGGGTATTCGGTTCACTTGCAGGAATGACTGCTGTTTCTAAGGCTCTTCAATGATCCCTTCTACTGAGCTCAGTACAATTAGACCTCACAAGCTCACGACAAGCTCGCTTACAGGCCTTAAGGCCTCTGTTTTAAATTGAGTATTCAGTTTTCCTTCTTTATTCTCTGTATTATTTTTACATTTTACTTGTGCCACAACAGAGGTAATTATTGACTCATCTTTTGGCTCACAGACTCCTGGCTGTACTCATTTTGTCCCTTAAAATAATAAAAGTGGAGAGTAAAAGGGATTCATTGCAGGATAGAACCCGTAACTAGGCAAAGTCCTTGATCGTCTGATTTTCATCTTCTTTGGTCAGATTATGTTACTGTTTTCCTCCATGTCTTCACTCACAAATTAAAAGTGAGAGCAACTTGCAGTTTCTATCTAAAAGATACAGAAAAGCATCCTCAGATGCTGCTTTTGTTTTAAAAATATTGTCAGGTTAGTGAAAGCTTTAGAAATGTGGCATAAAAGATGTTGCACTTGCTACAACCTAACCTCAGGACTCAGCTGTATCATAGACTCTGTTAAAAGTCAAATGAGTTAACTTAGTGTTCAACTTACATAACTTTGTGTTATGCATCTGCCCAACCATGGCTACCACGGCTTAGTTTCTTCATGCTCACTTTAAAGGTCGACTTCCCCATTTTTACCAAGCATAGGCTTGAAACTGAGGAGAGAGAATTCTTCCCCATGAGCCTTAATCTAGCCGACTTTTTGGCCACCCTTTTTAGATCTAACTATTTGTATTTTCAGTAACAAAGTGGTATGTGTTGGCCAATCTCAGTAGAAAATGACATGATCATATCATGAGAATCTGTACAGTAGGAAATTCCCTTTCCAAGCATAAACTATGGGAAGAGTTGAGCAACACATGGCTGTTGAGTATTCTAGGCCTCCCTATAAATCTCTGAAACCCATAGATAATGTTTTGTAAGTCCTGTGACTGTGCTAACTGCTTGACTTTCACACCTGGCATTGAAAGATAATACAAAGCAAAAAGGGAAAAGGCAATCAAACCCACAGAACCTTGGCACAAAGTGATACATTTATAGTGTATGCTATTTTCCTATATGAATTAATTCAGTATTTATTTTCATGTATTCATTTTAGTATAAAAGAGTATCTACTTTCTGAAGATTTAAACAGCCTAGCTCTGAAAATGTTTTTTTTTTTCTCCCAAAACCCAGTCACATATCAAACTTTAAAAAAGATCTTTCCTTCTAAAATATGTTTCATTTCAGTCTGTAAGTACTTGTTCTGGGAACAGCGCAGACAGCATGCAAACAAAATCTCTAGAGTTTAAAAAAAGAAGAGAAAAATAAAAAGGAAGAAAAAATAGAATATATCCATTTGTTGTCAGGACTAAATCCCCAGGGTGCAAAAGCAAATTTTATCTCATAATCACAGAAATTTATGCATAAATATGCTGTGTGATTCTCAGCATACAAAACCTTGTTCAATGTATCCTATTACTGGAGTAAGAATATGGTATGGTTTGGTTTCTTATGGGTTGCCTTTTGGACATTATAGCTATAGAAAACCTTAATGTTTTTAATAAGTGTACCTAACAAACTTTAAACTCTTCTGTATTGTCAGGAATTATTGAAATTGCATTGCAATTTCATTTTTTTGAAATATGTGTTATATGCCTTGGAAGCCTTCTAGTTCTAAGATGTCATGTGTGAGTTACTTCTTGTAATCCAGGGTTTGAAGCGTCTCCTCTTGAACTTACTTTTACATGGGTTGAGGATACTGCACAGAGTAACTTTAGGTTTACATATTCATTTTTCATATATTGTATATTTTATGTCATATATTTGTACTTCGTATTAGATGCAATTTATTTGGCCTTAATTAGGCTTTAAGTTTCTCATTTCAAATTGATTATTTTATAAACTGTGTAGTGGGTTTCTAACTGACTGGAGTTTCCTGTTTATCCACAATACATGAAGTAGTCTTAAACAGTCTTTTCAAAAGTGTTTTATAAAGTTGTCATTGTGACTCAGTAGATATCCTTAAAGTATAACAGTTAAACTGCAGTGCATATGTATTGCTTATATACTCAAAGCCTTGAAAGCATCCGACTGATGTGACGACAGTTATTGTTGCCAATGAACACTAATGGAGACTCATTTAAAAATAAGCATATCTAAATTCATAGCAATGTTAATGTACTTGAATTCACCCATACTGCCTGTGTGACCTCTTTATTTTATATGTATAATTTGCAGAGTTATCATGATGAACTGTACAGAAAATAGAGTTTAAATTTCCTACATTCTTGTGAAGCGGATGCCTAATAAGTACAACTTCCCTCCCCTATTTGCTGTATGACACCGTGGCATTTAATGATAATTTCAATTTGTTGAAACATTCAGCTACATAATATTTCTTCAAACGTCATCACCATCATCATCATTGTCATCGTCATCTATGTATACCTCACAATTATGATACAGTGCTGTTCCAGGCCGTTTATAATGTAATGATAATTGCAAACATGGGATGGCTTTTGCAGTTTGAGAGTCAGGAGCAAGGAGAAAAAAAAATACTCAAGGACTGGATGAGTTCTGATAAAGAGGGAAGGTTTAAGTGCAGGGTCAGTGCAGAAGAGTAGGAGAAAAATCCCCCTCCGAGCAGAGGAGCAGCAGAACTGGACACAGAGCTTCCGCGGCTCCCATGGAGTTCGAGGGCCAGCTTCAATCCTCAGACTTGCAGAAGGATTGGCAATTCTGCCATGCTTGTAACGAGATAGACAGGGATAATGGAACAGACATTATAGCTCTTTAAGAAGACTCAAACATGTGATGTAATTTTCTCAACTTTTATGGTGGACGACTGTGCACAAATAAATGGATTAAAATCTAGAATAAGAGCATTTCTAATGAGTAAGAAAACTAGTAGTTGTCAGCTGAAATCACTAAATATAAAGTCCTAACAAAATCAACTTTCCTTTTGATCATGCTCCAGCTGGAGTAAAACTCCTGGTGATTATTATGCATTGGTCCATATGCCGTTTTCACATTATTTTTATTTAATCAATAAAATTAAACTGTTCAAATAATATCTTGTGCAAGCTAAAGTTCTGTGGTTGCTCCTTGTTTTCTTCCCATTTTTATGTCTTTTTCTACCTTTCACAATGGAGCATGGACACGCCAATTGATCTAAAAATATACAACTATGTTCAAAGCTTTGCCAGTATTATGGAAAACCAGTGGGATACATTTTCATTGAGATATTTCTGAGTTGTTTGGTTTCTTTCCTCATTTTTTTTTCTTCCTTGCTAGTTGTCCCGCAAGGAAAAAAATGTTTTAAAATGGAATGATTTAAAAATAAAGCAATCTTTCACCTCCCATACTAAAAAAGCATCTCTTGAGGAAAGTTGTATCTTTGAAGAACCAATACTATATGTCCAAATCAAAGCCGAGGATACCCTATCATTTTGCTGAGGTTTGCTTTGGTGAAACTTTAGTACCCTAATGTTTCTGATGCTGTTTCATAGCTAGCCCAAGGTTAAGGAAGGTAGAATTTTATCATGCAGAGATACTATGAAAGTATAAGTAATTATGTTATAGAATGTAAAAACTTGCCTTGCCCATTAACCCTTTACAAAACCAACTCTGAACATTACTCTTTTTTTTTTCTGATTAAAATTGAAATTGGAATGGAATGGGAAAGAGGAAAAAAATGTTATTAAAATACATTGTCTGCCAGCTATGTGAACTACTATTTCAATTTCTGGTGAACATTTATCACTTTCATGGGCTGTAGAACACGTTGTAAGGAACATACTTTGCATGACAAATGATTTGTCGATGCAAACGCAGGGAGAGGGAGGCCAGCACAGCAAGTGTAACGTTACTTGCTGTTAGGATTAAAGAAGCAACTAGGATTTAGGCTTAATTATCCTCTAAGGTTTTGAGTAAGTCTTAAACCTAGTTACTTCTTTAATAGAAGGTCCTCTAAGGTACTGAATATTTTTCTTTATTATTCTCCATTTCTATTGGTGTTCAGTGCAGCCTTTCTTAAAGTACAAAGAAGCTACATTTGGCTTAGAAAGTCTCTGAGCTTCAAGCTGCTGCATATTTGACATCCACTTTTGTAACCGACATGGGACCATTTTTCTAGGTGACTCTTTCGTCTTTTGCATATTTGTGTCTAGTAGTTCTTTGAATAAAAATTGGACTTATGAGAAAGGTCTTTTTTTTTTTTTTTCCCCTTTAAAGGTAATAGATGTAGGAGAAATATCATTTTGAAACTTTACTGGGTGGTAATATAAACTTGGATTATCACAGCACTTCATTTTCTATTTTCTGCATTTTTTAATAAAAATCTTGACAGGTATTAAGTCTGGCATTTGCAGTAATATCCAAATGAATTAGTCATTTCTGCCAACAAATCTGAGTTAAACACCTTATTCTTACTTTCCTAGGAAAACATTGTGGTGCAGTACTGTAAGCATAGGACTCGAATGTAGAACACTTGTTATATTTTCTATTGATTTACTGTCTCGCTGCTGATGTGTGGTTTAACTTTTTGTTTTTACTCTTTCAATTTTTTCTTTCTTTCCTTCTTTTTTTTTTTCTTTAATAAAGGGAGCTTTATGGTTTATATTTCTACTTGTTTCGGCTGATTTTCCAGATAACAAGAGGCTGAAAAAAGAGAACTACACAGGCATAATCAGTTTGTATGGTAGTGGTACTTACATAATACATTCAAAAATAACATTTAAATAAACCACCAGAATTTAATTTTAGAAATGTAAACTGAAGACTTCACAGACTTACAAATTCAGAGTGGAGGTTAAACAAAGTTGCATAGAACTTTTTCAGTACTTTTCATATCAGTCTTCAGGAACGGTACTGCTTTTAAAGGATATTTCATTATAGTTAAACTAGTGCCTTAATTAAGTGATTAAAGCTCCTGAAAACTAATCCATGTTCAAATTATTGAAGTTGAATTAGAGCAGACTTAGATTATAATGGCTAAAAGAACCCAGAAGGAGTTAATAAAGAGATAAAATATGATTAAAAATAAATGAATAAAATTCCAGTGCACATTTTGGAAATAAATCATTGGGATTAAGTATGGAAATCAGTTTGAAAAATACCTTTTTTTTTTTTTTTTTTTTTTGTGGAAAAGCACAAAGCGTGAAAGAAAACCGTGAAGCTGAAGATCTTGCCTTCACACACACACACACACACCTGTGTGTGTCAGACACAATTGCACAATCATCGCAGTCACTTCACATTGTGTTAACTCTGACCACAATATCTGGATTTTCAGGAAAGAAGAGTATTTGGGATCACACTAGTTAAATGGAAAATTGTTACAGAGTTTTCCTATGGAGCTATTTTTTTTTTTCTTAAATTATAATAGTTCTTGTAGAATCACAAGAACACACTTATTTTATCCTTATATGTTGCCGCTCCCTTCTTAGGCTACAAAAAGACTGAAATTGTTATGTATGTAGAAGAATAGATACAGACATAGACAGATAAGATCTATATTATGTTAATCTGTGAAATAAGCCTTACATTCTTACTTTATTATTTAATGCCTACAACTTTTTGCTAATGGAAAAATGAGTAGTGCTGTACAAATATGAGTGTCAGCTTAATACATTTCCTGTCTGAAAGCAAATATATAATATAAATGATTCCTAGAAATCTGCCCGTGAAATGAAATCTTTTACCTTTCTTAATGCTTCTGATGACAAAAGCTTAGCTTACAAATGGATGTGTGAGGGTGGGTTGTCGTAGTTATTAATTTAGCATATGTGCTAAACCTCAAGGTTTTAGTTCACTGGACACATGAAAGTTTTCAGTTTTAAGTTTCTCTTATAGCTCTGTTTATTTATTAGCTCTTAAATTCACAACCTTAGAATAATTCAAGTTTTCAAAAATGCACAGAGCACACTCACTATTAACATTTCCCTATTTTTTGTATTCTTTAAAAGACAATTTGATTGTGTAGTATTATTTCAAGTCACTTGTCCTATGGCACAGTAACTTTGCAATGGAAAAAAAATCATTTAAATTATTCTTGTTACAATGCAAGCCCCAACATGGGCAAAATTTTCAGCCAGCATAACATGATCGTTGACTGAGTAATGCAGAGAGCTCTTGTGAAAATTAATGGAACTTCTCTGTAGACAGAAACGTAGAAGCTGTAAGTTTGGAAATGTTAACTTTGCATCGTATATGCCAAATATATATTTGAATATTTGAATTAGGAATCAACAGTTGTAGTCAGGGTAGTTTATAATTAATGTGATATACTAATATGAAAGGAATTAATAGATTTTCTCTTTTTTGATCTATTTTCTCTCATTTTTATTTTAATATCTTCTCTCATTTTTATTTTAATAGATACAGTCATGCTAAAGGTATCTTGTGAGCTGTTACATTTCCTACAACTCTACCTGAGCCATATTTAAGTCTACAGATAATTTGGAGACTGGAAAAGTAAATATGCTAGAAGAATAGTTAATTTATAAAAGAAAAGTAAATGGCAAGCCATGAAAGCTGACCTTAAAAATGTTAATCAGCAGTTTTAGAACTTATTTCCAGATTTTAATAAGTATAATGTAGAACATTAAAAGTAAGTATTCTCTATGATGTGTAAGAAACTAGCCTCGCCAACCTCATTAAAACTAAATAGAAGTTGTAGAAGAAGAAGAAGAAGAAATAGTACTTCTAGTAGTAAGAAGAAATAGTACTTCTATCTTTGGCTACATTTATCCCTGACAAAACTTCACTAGCACTCATTCTGAGAAAAATAAGCTTATTTTATTACTCTTCTTTAACACAAATGTGTTAAACATATACACATATATATATTTTTACACAGAGGAAAGAAGCACCATTAAATATTTTCACGGAAAACTGAAGCAGTTCTGAGAATCTTCATAATAGAGGCTCTAGAATTGCAAAGCCTGAACGGTTAAGAGTACAACTAGAAAGCGGCAAAATTGACAGTTTTCTATAGTAGAGCTGATATTTCCAAAATGATCCTTCCTTATTGAATATATTTATCACTATTCAAATATGAGATATTAATTTATCTTCAAATATGTTTGTTGTTTTAACGTAGTAATGATTTTTTGTAAGTTGTCTTGCAGTGCAGCAAAATAACATTCAAGTAGATAGTCCTTAAATATACTAAGTGGAAATATTAACTATTGCCTAATGTAGCTGTTAAAAATTGTATATGACTTCCCTTTTCTGGTAGGGCTTTTCATCTTTATTTCTCCCAAATCTTTCAGAAGTCACAGTTATAACTAAAATTTTTATGATAAATTAGATCACCCTGTGATATCTGTCTCATAATGTAACTTACCTGGAACCACACTCTGCTCTAGTGGCATGCTCAAACCAAAGCTACATATGTGAACATGTTTAGATTAAATTACAATTTTAAGATATTCTTCTACACACCATATTCGCCTAACTGCATATAATCATAATTTTGTACTCTAGGGGTAAAGAGTGTACTCGTAGAACATTACCTGATTTGTTTTTATATTCCTAATGGTTTAGGGAAAAATAGAATGCCCATGTATATAATAAAATCCAAACACAGGATCTGACAAATAGCTTAATTAGCAATATTGAGCTGTTTTCCTACTAGCCATAATCACTGTATATTAAAATAATTAGACTTTCTCTATATTAAAACCAATATATTAATATATTTAGAATAATTCCCACAAACCTTAATTTTAGACTACCATAATAATGAAAAGAAACTATTATATTTGGTTGACTCGAGCATAGGCAAGCCACAACTTCCTTAAATCTTACTAGTACTTTTGTTAATTTTGTCATAGAATTTCAAGACTTTTATGAAATTTATGCTGAAGTAAAATCCAAATCATAGTGGAGGTTCTCTGACATATTAAATAATAAGTGATGTGAAAGATTTGAAAAATGCATATCTAAAACATAGAAATTGGCAGAAAGTCAATTCTTACTTAATTGTGTGAAAGTGTATGAAAGGTATCGCTATATATAAAAATGAAAGGACGAAGCCTGTAGTTAAAATAGTAGGAGATAGAACCATAGCTATTTGCAGAAAAGTTTCATGTTAAATACATGTCATTATAGATCCAGGAAGAATTCAGTGTAGTAATGGCAGGAGAATGAATACTGATAATAGTTCAGATCTTTTCTTTTTGTTATATATCGTATCCTCTTTCATATATCCTATTCTTTTTCACCATCCACAGTTCATGGAACTCCTCTATACCAAAACCCCGGAATAAACAACTACCCCAATATCTTTTAACCAAGAGAGCAAAGTTAATCCACTGTACAATTAACATTAACATTTTGTTGACATCTATAACCCTCCATAAAATCTATGTCAACACACAGTTATGTTCATATAAACACTATTTTTAACATAATGCTAAATTTCTAATCAATTATCCTTTTTCTTTATGACTCAGGAAAATACCATGTAATCCAGGCTATTCGATGTTGAAGTTTGTGTGTATCTTCCTACTTGCCTGGATTTTTATTTTTTGATGTTGTGTATTTTGGGGAATATCTTCCAATAGCTATCAGTGACTTGTTTATATGTTTCATTTGGGTCTCAGTAGAGTCTTGGTATTGCATATTTCTTTTTTTCTGCATTTGATATTCAGGGTTTTTTTGTCTTTGATTTCTAGCAAGAGAACATTTATGGTTTTCATGAAACAACTATGCTGTTTTGGTAATACCCATTGACTGCTTTCAGGATTACGGGGCATTTAGACTGTTCAAACATTGTGTATCTATCTGAGACATCTTAAGTTCTCTGGCATAGCATCTTGCGTGCTTCCCTTCCATTTAGACCACCAACTGTTGCTGGGGCTCTTTCCACTAGTACTGACCAGACCAGCGGGAGGGATGGGGGTGATGAGGGAGCAAAGAGGCAACAATGAAACTGCCGCCCGAAATGCAGTGAGGAAACGGTGGGAACTGTCTCCAGCAGCAAGGTAGGGAAGTGGGAGATCGTGTGGAGGCCGGGTGGACTCGCTTTGCTAAGCACTGGATACACTTCCAAAACACCGGTAAGGGAACAAACCTCATCTCACTGATGGTGCAAAGAACAGATAGTCTTTTGGAGGTCCGCGGAAGGTTCTGGAAGGATCACCTCGTAAGGATGACCATGGCACAGTCACGTACTCTTCCCTTAAGGGTACAGAGTCCATCAGGGATGAGTTGAGCAGGGATCAGAAAAATCAGGCCAACTCCTCTGCATCCCTCCCCTCCTCTTACCTGGGACGCAGAGCTAAGGTAACTCCTGGCAAGGTTGAGACCATGTGTGACATATTTGTCTGTAAATATGGGAAAATATTTGTACTGTTACTTTTTAGCATTAGAACCAAGTGATCCTAGTTATTTCTCAGTACAAAGAGAAGATTGAGAGGGGATTTGATCAATATGTACAAATACCTGAGGGGAGAATGTAAAGAAGGTGGGGCCAAACTCTTTTCGAGGGTGGCCAGTGAGAGGGATAATGGGTATAAATTAAAAAACAGCAAGTTCCATCTCCATGTGAGGAAGAACTTCTTTCCTGTGAGGGTTACAGAGCCCTGGAACAGGCTGCCCAGAGAGGCTGTGGAGTCTCCTCTGGAGATCTTCCAAACCCACCTGGATGCCACCCTGTGCCTTGTCCAGCAGGGGGGCTGGACTAGATGGTCTATCACTAGAGGTCCCTTCCAAGCTTAACCATTCTCTGAGTCTGAGTCTCTCCAAGAATCCTCTGAGCCTTCGGCGTGTAGAAACTATGGCATTTGTCAACTCCTTGCAAGGTTGAGAGGCTTCTGTATGCTCAGGGTGAAGTAATGCTGTAACATTTTTATTTTTTCTTTACTGGAACAAGCAGCGTATTCAGTTTAGTTATGCTAATTGCTAGTTGCTATTTACTAATTGATAAGCCCATCCCTATAACAGTCGTGCCAGGGAGTGGTGGGTGTTGTTACCACAAAGATCTTGCGCTGGTGAATAAAATGTTGACCCTCTGGGTTATTTTACCGTCTCCTTTAATGAGCTGGCATGACAGGGTGACCAGGTATCTGGTTGACATTGAACACTGAGTAAGACTGCTGTGAACTCTCCTGAGAGAATTTCTCTGGTCAGTAATCAATTTCCTTAATGTTTTTTTCTGTACCTTTTTTTTTTTTTTTTTTGCTACCATCTTAATGACCTCAGTTTCCAGTGCAGCTTTGCCTTTTTATTGACCTTGACATACTTATTTTACTATTAGTGGAACTCCTATCCAATAAATCTGGGAAATCTCATGTTTAATGGACAGATATTATATTGGTTTATAATTATTATCTTATAATGAATTAGTTTTAAAGTTTGCACACATACTTTGTTTTCAGTCAGTAGGGCTGTTGCACAGAACAAGACAATGACTCCCAAATAAAGACACACCAGAACAGACAGGAGTAATTTGAGATTCCACATCTTCTTTTCATGAAACTGGAAGACGTTACTGAGCAATGCTAAGAGCCAACAGACTAAGAGGTCAAAAGACAGGAGGAAGGTAAGGAAGGAAGGAAAAGTCTGCTTTAAGAAGAGGTGTGACAAAAATATCTGTAGATTTTAGGTGAGAGTAATATGAAAAATAACGTATGTGGAATGTGGACACACACGGCAGAAGCAGGCATGTTATATAGTGGCTTTTTTTTTTCTCCATTTTATAAATACAATTTAAGGAAACAAGTCTAAACTGGTCTAAACTAGTCTAGTGAGGTGTCACTGGTCGTTATTTTTACAGTGAACTGAAATTCAATTGATGAATTAGAACTGAATGCATTTCTATGAGACATTTAGTATCCGAGAACCACAGACTGAAGCACTCCTGTATGCAATTACATTTTATAATTCAGTCCTGGGAAATGTGATTTTGTGAAAAAATGAATAAGAAATGTGTAAGGAAGACCAAAAAGATTCAGAGGTGTAGTTGTCATCATATTTTATTATTTGTTGGCAACATGGGCTATCTATATTTTTTTAATCTAGGACTTTTTTTTTCCCTCCTGCTAGCAAAATTTTGTTTCCTTTTGAAACAAAATAGATGCACTCTTTACTTATCGAATACAACCAAACAGCTTATCTCAATTATCTAGTTCTTGTAAAATATTGATGAAATTATTATGCATCATTTCCATCCTGCCATAATGTCGATGTGAGGATGACTGATTTCTTTTTCTTGCGTCAATTGCCCAGATATATGCACATATGCACAGATTGAAGCTATAAAGGGTCCAGACATGCTGAAATCCTTCAGAGCTTTCTCCAGGGTGATCCTGTGGTTGTAGCCAACTGTTTGCTTAAGTCATAAAAATCTCAGTGTTGTCCTGTAACAACAACATAGTTTCATTTGTGATTGGAAAAAACATCCCTTTTGTATTTATACTTTGATCTCTGTTATCAGTACTGTGTATTTCTGTTCTATGTATTTCTGTTGTTCTCTTCCTCTGCTTGGTCTTTGCTGTTCATGCAAAGCATGTTCATGTTCATGCATAGCTGCTCACTAATTTTCTAGCATTCTAGGGCATGCGTATCTGACAGAAAGCCTGTAGTTTTCCAGGGGAATCTTTCTGCACCATTATGACTATGCTGTGCTATAGTGAGGCTACTGGGGTGTCAGAATTTGTCTGTTTTTTCTCTGTGAAGACTGACTTGGGCATTTCAGTTATTTCAGGAATCCCTGCCTTTTTGTGAGGCAGGCAGAACAACCTCTGATGACTTCCAACATGGTTAAAGATTGGCGTTTCAAGACTTTCGATTCCTTTCAGCCTCTCTGACATACAAGGAGGCCAGAACATGCTTTGTATATGCTATTGGTATACTTGGTATTTCGGTCAAATTAAGAACCCTGCTTTTTTCTTTA
>NW_010587885.1:497471-566301 GCF_000705375.1 Tinamus guttatus
TGGCATTTGCAGTTGCAGTGTTTACATTTCAAGTGATCTACTAGCTAACTGTGTGTTTCTGCATGCTTCCCTGCTCATGGAGAGGAGTTTGCTATACAACTATTGTTACTTTCTTCTCTTTATTTTAGGTTTCTGATTTCACAGAGAACTGATTCACTTTTCCCTATATTCAGTCTTCAATTATAAGAAGAAAAAGAGTTGAAGTGCTGTAATATTCCGTCCTGCTATCTTTCTTCACATAGGTTGATAAGTCATCAAACCCCTTTTGAAGATAGAGTTCACTCAGGATTGTGCACTATTACAGTCCAAATATTGAGAAGCTATTTAGTGTAATAAAGAAGCTTTTGAACTGAAATATAAATCATAAAATAAGAAGGTTTTTTTTTTTTTTTTTCCCTGCCTTTGCCCATTTAAACCTGAAATATATCCAGATTTCAGTCAGTTAGGAACAAAGATTCCAGCAGGAAAAGGTCTGCTGAAAATACTTTATATGTCCTTTTATAAAGTCATAAATCCTAGACAAATTTTAAATTTCTCTGATAAATATATGTCAACATTTCTGTTGCTATAAATATTTAATTTTTGTTACATCATCAATCAAAGTTGGCATGGGGTAATAGCAAGACAGATTCAAGTCTTTCTTTACGTTTAGGGAGCGTGTGATGTTTGTAAGAGCTGTGTGTACACACTGTTGGACAGATTGTACCCTTATTTCACATTAATTCACATTAATTCCATTTCTCAGTGAGTTGTAGGCACTACAAATCCCGCAAGCACTTGGTCTCCTGGGAGGCAAACCGAGCCCTGCAGCTGGTCAGCTCTGCCAGTCTGGAGAGGCAGAAGGCAAGTCAAGTCTCCAGCAAAGCCATTTTGTCTCTCCAAGTATTCACAGGAGGACTCACAGCACCGGAACAAAAAAATACGCAGTTTGGATTCAGTTGTCACAAGCTTCCTCAGTAGCCCTGGGCAAGTCATTGAGTCTCTTTTCTTCAATACCAGATTGCCTAACTCATATATATATATATATATATTTTTTTTTTTTTTCTGAAATACTTTGCAATATTGAGTGTCCTCTATATAAAATGATGTTTGTATGATGTTTGTTTGTTTGTTTGTTTCCCTTTGGAAAGGTGGGAAGGTAAATAACCTTCCTAAAAGTAATCTTTCAAATAATACCTCATAATCTTCAATAACAAGATACTGATTTCAGGCAGAATGCTGAATCTCAGCTCCATACTGATTTTTTAAAATCTTTTAAATTTTAAAATCTTTTTGATAACTTCTCACACACAGGCAGTGTGACAGTAGTCAGTAAGACTGCTGATTTTTAGTAAGAGCTTCCTTTTAGTGACTGGAGGAAAACTATGCTACATATTTTTAGCTCGCACTTTCCCTATGCCTTTCTCCCTTCTGACTTCTCCTGGTCCAGCCTTTCATAGGTCCTCACCCTGCTGTTTCTGCATGTCTCTCTCCAGTGCCTGAATGGTCTTCCCTAGTCATGGCAAAAGATTCACCAGGAGAAACTTTGCTCTCGACTGTGTACTGAAGTCCCTTAATCGAATACCTTGCTCTTGCGTGTTAGGTGGTATAACATTTTCACTTTGTAACATCACAATTATCCCGTTTTATAACTGCAATGCCCAAAAGAAAAAAAAATGGTGATAATAATGTTATAGATCCCCCTAACAGGAATATTTGACAATAGGCTTACCCCGGTGTGGTTAGAATTAAAGTGTGTATTTGAATGAGACTTCAGGAAAGAGTTATTTGTATTCTGGAGAGCAATGTGCTCTGAACTGACAGTGTGATGACAGAGTGGAATATTTCAGGGGTGGCTGATGATGTTAGATTTGTGTGCTATAGCTCAGGAAGAAAATTTAGCTGATCAACCTTAATTATAAGTTAATAAAGTTTTAGACTAGGACTAAATGTGTGCAAGTTCAAGCGTAAAGGACATACTCATAATAAAAATATCAAATCTGTGAAAATATGGCTACAGATATTAAGCCTGAACATCTCTGGCAACTGCAGTAACAAAGAGAATACTCACTTAAATTACCCTGTAAAATAGATATCTTTTTCTTATATGTATTTGTTATAGATTATTAATTTCAGAGAACACTGGCATACACTAATCTTGATTAAAACCATGATATTTTCCATTTTACTCAGTGCATTGTGGAGTAGTTAGAAATTAGGCAGAAAATTTAGGATTCATTTTCCTAAATTCCATTCTAAAATGGTGAAGATATGAGTCTAATTTGAAGGAAAACATACTTACAGACCATAAAAGAAGCCTAATTTAATTTCTGCAGATGCAGATGTACATATGTGTACATATTTGAACAAGAATATTTAATAGAAAATAATAAAAGGACAGCAAACATTCTGTTCGCAATTTAGGGGGAGACATAAACATTCCTGTATGATTTTTTTAACGGATATTTGCCTCATGGATATGAGATTCTTTAATTTCTGAATGAGTTTAGCAGGTATGGTAAAAATTATATTATTCCACTTAGAGTTAAGTTACGAAAAGGTCTCTGAAAAGAAACATGTATGAGTGAAACTTCTATGGGATTCCTGGGGCTTTCCGGCAATGAAAACAGAGGATAGGAAATTGGAATGAGGGAAATGAATTAATGTAGCCAAAGGGTGAAACAGTTTAAAATATTCCTTCTTATTTTCAGTTGACATATTGCTAGTACTGTCTCAGACCTCCCAGAAGCACAGAATGGTTAGTTGCTGTAAGGGACCTATGGGGATCAACTAGTCCAACCCTCCTTTCTCAAGAGAGTCACCAGAGCACATTGGACAGGACTATGTCTAGGCAGTTTTAGTATCTCCAAAGATGGAGAATTCACAACCTCAAAGGGCAACCTATTCCAGTGCTCAGTCATCCTTACAGTAAAAAGGTTATTCTTTACGTTCCGGTGGAGCTTCCTGTGTTTCAGTTCGTGTCCATTGCTTCTTGTCCTATCCATCCTGCTGGCAAACCTCTACTTAATCGAGTCCGTGATAACACTGGCCTTTTTGGCCCAAGGACAGGCTGGTTACCAGCAGATCATACCCCAGCCTGGGGTTATTTCTTCTTAGGCACAGGGCTCTGCACTTCCCTTTACTGAACTTCAGGTGGTTGTTTTCTGCCTATGTCTCCAGCCTGTCCAGGTGTTTCTGCATGACAGCACAACCCTCTGGTGTTTCAGACACTCCTCCCAGTTTGGTATCATCAGGAAACTAGCTGATGGTGCACTCTGTGCCCTCATCCAGGTCACCGATGAATCAGCTGAACAGCACTGGACCCAATATTGACCCTGGGGAGACATCGCTAGCTACAGGCCTCCAACTAGACTTTGTGCCACTGATCACAACTCTCGGAGCTCTGCCATTCAGGCAGTTTTCAATCCACCTTCCTGTCCACTGATTTAGCCCACACTCTTTAGCTTATCTAACTGGATGTTATGGGAAACAGTGTGGAAAACCTTACTAGAGACAAGGTAAGAACATCCACTACTCTCCCTCTACCCAGCTAGTCATTCCATCATAGAAGGCTATCAGGTGTATCGCTTCAGAGACTATTACACTAACTTTCATTAGCTTTAGAGCAAATATCTCCATGAGAAGCATTTGACAGCAAAGCGTTTGTACTGAAGTTTCCTGCGGTTGGGCTTATATAGACCTCTTTTTTTTTTTTTTTTTTTTTTTTTGAATCAGGCAGGAGAGTGCCTGTAAAGGATTATTTGTAGATTGAGCCACTTAAAAGGCTAATTTCTAGTTTGTTTCTACTAATACAGTATTTCATATCTCCAGATCCTCTCCTCCAGATTCTCCCTACTCAAGAGGGAACTAAATTCTTAGGAAATTCAGAGCTGTGAAACATATCGTGTATAGATCAGTTATCATTAGCAATTGTTGTCTAAGAAATACTGAAATCTACTTCAATATATACAGAATAAAACCCTCCAAATTATGATGCATAATTTTACAGCTACATTGCTCTTACTATTTGATTTGTTCTTTGTTCTTGTTACTTTAGCTGTCATTATTTCTCCAAGCAGAAATCTTGCAAAGGCAACTGTAAAGCATACAAAAAAGCTCAGAATGAGGTTTTTTTTATCATCTTTTCTCTTCTGTTACTGCTACTTTGTTAGTCATTTATGCCTAAAATCAGCACATCCAATATATAAACTATAGGTGTACAAACAATATGTGTGTGCCTGCATACATGCACACATAGGTGTTTGTCTAACTCATTGAAATACAGCACCATGGAGAAAGGCAGTGTCTTGCAGAATGTGAACAATATAGGCTCTTCATTGCCTGTGTCATCGTCATCTTGGTGGTACTGGGAACAGCCGGGGACATCACCCTTTGGAATTCCTTCCCAGCCCCCTGCTGACTGGGCTCATGTCCCTGCCTGGGTTATTGGGGTGCTCCTGCCAGGATGCGCATCCCGGCGCTCCCTGCTCCTTCTCTCCTTTGTGCATGCGGAGATGGGCCTTAATCACATAACCCAACAAATAATAAAAAGAGGAAGCAGCTGAGTATTTATGTTGACTGTCCAACTGAAAACAGTACAAACTAAAGTAATAGACCACAAATGTCCTTAATCAAGCTAGTTACAGGTTGGAAAATAGTTTGCTGATTGACTTACCTACTTGCTAAATTGTCCTAATTGGAAATTAAATTTGTTTATGAGTTTTAGAATACCAGCTCGCTGATCTCTAAGTGCTTTACGCCACTTTGAAAAACAAAGTCCCCTTTAAAATCCAGAGTGTTGTCATTCATGTGGTCAAAAATAAGCCTATCTATCTGAGTTCCTGCCTGGCTGCAGTTGTCTGAACTTTGGCTTGATGTATTGATGTAGGAGAAGATGCTTCTGCAGTTGTTCCTGTTGCTAGTCAAGAAAGTAATTCACATTGTTGGAAGCATTGGAATAAAATCAATGAACTTCTTTTCTCTCAATTACATTCTTGTTAGCAGTGACATTGAATATTTATTTTAGGTTCAACATAAATATCTGTATTTTTTATAAACAGGGGAAGCCTGGCAACAAATCAATGATGTGGGAATGCAGGAAATAATATCACTGAGTTTTTTATGGTTATTGCTGGCCCTTGGAAAAAGAATATATATAATGCTAGAACTTTTTCATTACTTCATAAAATAAATGCATGTTATTTTGTATAATACATTGTTATTTAATTTTTAAACATGAATTATGTGTGATTTCCTTTTGCAATCCTACATCTTAAATGTAAAGAGAAAAAAGTCAAGAAAAAATCATAAAAAAGCTCAAAGTTTCAAAAAGGTAGCTCATAAAAGCTCAAGGTTTTAAAAAGGTAGGCATAATCTGTTCATATTGTGTAGTATTTTTGAAAGTATTCTAGAGTGGTGGATATGCATACATACTTTTCCTTCACAGGTTACTAAGATTAGTTACAAAATGCAGCCAAATGTGGGACTTCTCTAAATTTATCACTTATTACTCAACTCAGCAAAACAATTTATTACTCAACTGCTGCTGCTTCCTTTCTTTGTGTTGTTGTAAAAGCTTGATAAACACAAATGCAAGGAATTTAATCCTAGGATTTTTTTTTCCTAATAAAAACACAAGCTTATTCAAATTTTGTTGACTTGAATGGTATCTTTGTCTCTCTAGAATTCTAATGATGTCATTGGACTTCAAATTTGTGGGTCATTTTATAGGGTCTATAGGAATCTTTGGAACTGATACTTAAACCAGGCAGTGCCAGGTCGTAGGTGCAGGTGGGATTCTGGAGACAAGGTAGAAGGCAGTTTCAGTTGGTAGTCAGTGCCTTATTTATTTATTTACTATTTTTCCTACTTCTCTTAGCATCATAAATTCATGTGCAAATCTGTCTGCACTGCTTGGATTACTGTTTATTTTCATTGTTGTAATTATTATTTAATTAAGATATACATATAGCTGTGTGAAATAAAATTCTGGAGTTTAAGTTGTTGGATATTGCCCTTTGAAGTCATCAGTCACCTGTGAGATCTCTCAGCCTTTCTCTATCATACTGATTGATTCGATGACTAAAGCAAATAGAGTTGGTACCTCTTCTTTATAAGAAAGAGAGGAAGGGATTTATCTTTAAGAACTTTAAGATTTTAGAAATTTTGATCCATCTGCAGCTGAAATTTCTATTTAGTGATTCATTTTACTACAAAAAAAGATTGATAGGACTGTGGAGGAAGGCAGGATATAAGGGGATTGAGTAGAGTAGATTAGGGTCTTTGACATATTATTTTTGAATTTGATTATTTTGAGATGTTTTTATAAGAAGCGAAGACACTCAAGGTGTGATTCATTTGACCAAATGTAGGCATTTACACTGTAATAAAGATCTACATCTGAGGGAATCATTTTAATTTTAGGTTTCTTTTAAAGGAAATTTAAAAAAAAAAAAAAAAAAAAAAAAAAAATCCTACTTGTGATCCTAATGTAGGCATCAAAATAGATCAGATGAATCATAAACTAAAATTTCCTGTTTTCCTCCACTGACTATAAAAGTGGGTTGGAATTAGTAGCTCCTATGCATGGCACTACACTTTTAAATCTGTTGACATTTACAGTTTCTTGACATAGATAGTCATTAATTAGTTACGACTATTCCTGAAGAAATAATGAAAGGAGAACAGCTGATATATAGGAATCTCACAGACAAAACCCCCAAACCAGACTAAGGTATTTTTTTGTACCTGTGTATTTACTCCCTTTATTTTCCTAATTTTTAGGTTTATATGAGAATGGCACTGGCAGATGCCAGGGCCCTCAGGCTGGAGTGGTCACGGACCCGGTGAGAGCAGGACGTTCAATCCGCGCCGCTCCTGCCTCCCTCCCTCTCCCTCCTCGCCTCCCGTCCTGCCTGCACAGGCAGCTTGGACTGAGGTCGTGTGGTGAGGGCAGTGAGGTTGCTTCATGGTCCTAATTCCAGCTGTGTCCATGAAGTGCAGAGCTGCCCTGCAGGGACCCCCAAACAGCACCAGCTTTCCACCTCATTGCCCCCTTTCCCATCTCACCAAAAGTTCCACAGGAACTTAAGGAAAAATTTCTTAACAGTGAGGGTGACAGAGCACTGGAACAGGCTGCCCAGAAGAGGTTGTGGAGTCTCCTTCTCTGGAGATCTTCCAAATCCGCTTGGACGCAGTCCCGTGCCACGTGCTCTAGGTGACCCTGTGTGTGCAGGGGGGATTGGACTAGATGACCTCTAGAGGTCCCTTCCAACCCTAAGCATTCTATGATTCTATGATTCAACCCCGCCCTCTCCTGCTCATATACTCTTTCTCCCGCAGTATCATCCCAAGTCTACAGCCTAGCAGTAAGTTAGTAGCTTTTCCCCCATTCATCCCTCTTTGGCTACATCTTTGCACAAATTTGGCATTGCTGAAACTGCTGCCAAAATAAGTAATCTTGACCTCACATGGTGTTGCAGATGTGGTTACCTGGGCTGTTGTAGGTTGTGTTTCCCCAAAGGCCCACAAGATAGAGTGAATGAGATGCTTTTGTTACAATTTTACTTCATCTTGTACTGGAATCTGGAATCTGCCTGCTTCAACCTTCACATTCTTGTGGAAGGGATAAAGATGAAAAAAAAAAATCATAGCAGTCCTGAACTTTTGCTGTACTTATAGTTCTTTGACATTTCCATCTTCAACGTGTCTAAAATTCTCTTTTGATTAAATATCAGCATAGTGACTTTTTAATGTAATCAACAGGAAAGGTTAAAAAGTTTATGGTTTCATGTTTTAGAGCACATCTCAGATTTTGGGGGGAGTTTTCCTCCCAAAAGCAACTTTTTTTTTTCTTTTTTTTTTTTTTTTCCTCTTTGTTTTCTTTTTCTTGTGCTCTCCTACGTGGTTTTCAATTTCATGTAGTTATGGGCAGATTTTCATCCTGTTGTTTAAGATCCTATCTTACCCACTATGACTTCTGGTCCTGGAAACATTTTATAAAGTAGTTTTAAGCCCTTCAGTGCTCTGGTCACATGCTTGAAGTATCAGCACTGTCGTATCACTCTTATTTAAAGTGAAAAATCCAATTACTATATTTAATCCTTGTTCTGAAAAATCATTACAGCTGAACTACTTTGAACATCTGAAAGGATATGTATTGCTTTTCTGAATTATGCTAATATATAACAGAGTAACAGAGATGTGTTTTCCTCTTTTTCAAATATATGATATTTAGGCTGAAACACTGTGACCTTTTGAAACAACAATGCAGCTTAGGATAAGAATGAGTATATTGATAATTCAACTTTTTAAAAGAGCTTTATAGTGTGTGTGCTACAAAAGGAATAATCAGTAATTTCATAGGTAGATACTGATACAGGAAAACACAGAATTTTCATATGGAAGATGAGTCATCTGTTTACTTGGAAGCAGGTTTGAAAAGAGTTTTGAGGAGACAAAAATTGAAATCCCATAAGCTGAAAGGCTTCATAGAGCATGGGAAAATGAGAATAAGAAAGTTCAGAAAGTATTCTGTAGATATGCAGAAAAATAATTAAAGTACCTGTGCCTGTAAAAACAGTGTAAGACCAGGATGTTATAAGATTTACACTGTTTTCTTATTTGGCCGTTATTTTCGAGGAGCGAAAGAAAGTGTTTTGCGAAGAACTCCTGGTTCTCCAGCCCGCTCCATGGACAGGCAAGGAAGGGCAGCCCTGCCGGGCACCCAGAGCTGCTCTGGGCTCCCCGTGCTTGTGCTGCTGGCCAGAAAGCCCGTTCGTTAAATAACACCATCAAATGAAAAAAATCATAACCAAAATATAATACGGGTAAATGTTTTCAAGGAATGGACCGCATTGTCATTTCACTGATAATCCCATATGGAAATTCTGTTAAATATCCTCGTACTGTGCATATAGTGAAGACTTTCACAGTATAATTAAGTAGCGTGACAGAATTCAACTTCTCATCCTTATTTCTTAAGCAGTATAAAAGTGCACATGCTTTGCAAACTATGAGGCTATTTTGGCTATTTGTCCACATCACAAGAAAGAGCAATGACTAACCAAAAGCAGAAGATTTTTTTTTTTCTGGAATATAAAAATGCTACTCATTTAGTGAGCTTCCAGTTCTTTTATAGTTACTCTCTTATTTTTCAAATCAGATGGTATTGCTTGCAAAAATATGAAGAACCTCTACTGCTCCTCCTACTGCTATCCTGAATTCCTTACTGTCTCAATCCCTCATAGTAATTCCCAAAAGTTAACTTTTATTTTACACATTATGAATTAACTTCTAAGGTTGTATTGAGAGCTGGTATCCATAAATGAGAATTCGAAAGCATATTTTTCAGTGTAGTTTTGAGCTGACTAGCACTCAGCATGTATTATTCTATAAATAAATGAACTAAAAATCCTCATTTTGGACTCATGATTTTTTGGGGCGCATTTTGAGATCAAATGAGTTCAGTAATGGACAGTGTGCTGTCCCACTGCCTCCTGTCGTCATTGAGGAATCCCAGAGGCTGCTAACTCAATCTCAAAAGCTTTTTGCTTCAATTGTCACAGACATAAATGGGATATGAAAAGTTTGTGTAACTTTCACATGTGAAAAGCTATATGAACTTAAAAAATACACTCATGGTTCAGAATAAGACTCGGTCCCACTAGGCATGAATGGATGGCTAGCGAAAGAGTACAAAAAGACAAAAACATATGAAACTTGTCCCCTATATTCTCTCAATCTCTGGCTGTTTTCAGCTAAAGAATTTTCTGCAATTTAATGTGGCTTACATTTAGTATGCAGATATTGCACAGTACTCAGTTTAGCCTTTTTCTAAGTACTTGTCAAGCCTCCCTTTAGGCCGAGGTCAGTCTTTTGTATCCACCACACTACAGGGGGGGCAATACATGCCGGGTCTCCTGCCCCTTACCCAAAGTCCTGTCATTTGACATCGTCGAGTGGAGCTCTTGATCTCCTGACTGCACAAGTAACTAAACTCTCGTCTCTATGGATTATGTGTGTTACTTTATAGGGATACCAAGACAAGTGATAGTTTTCCAATATTATCCATTCAGTTTTTTTGTCTTGTGTGGAAGAGGAAAGGAGTGGGCCGTAGAGATAGTCAGTGGCCTCGAACCAGATGTCAGTGGCTCCCATCTGGCCAGATCAACATGGGAGGTGTTTGGGTGTCTGCTGTAGCCCACCACACCAGGAAGGTAGGACAGGCTGAGAAAGCTGGGTCTGTTCAGCCTGGGGAAGGGGATGCGCGTGGAGAGACCTTGCCAATGCGTATGAAGGGCTGACGCTGCTCATTGGTACCCAGTGACAGCCCAAAAGGCAGTGGGCACAAACGGAAACACAGAAGATTCTGCTTTTTCCAGACACTAAGAATTTCTTCTACTTCTTGCCTAAGAACTCTCAAAAATCTACACAATGTTCATGGGGGAAAAATCTTATTTGCATTGTTTAAAGTGCTCTATCTTTATGTATATTTTTTTTCTGTAAATTGCTTTTGTTTTCCTTTTATGCCTATGCCTATATTTATTTTAAATATAGTGCACTGGGGAAACTGTCTGTTAGAACTGGCATTATGCTTTGTTTTGTCAGGTTGGGTCAATAAAAACCCATTGTTCTTGTTGCAGGTGTTTCTGTTTGGGATCCCCACAGAGAAAACAAGCAGAAACAGCCTTGCCTGTAGTTTTTCTTCTGTTTTATCTAGAAATCTGAATAATTCGTTAATCACAGGATATTATTTAATCAGCAGGACAAATACTATGTGGACGTTACGTGTTTCTTAAACTACATATAATTGATATGGGAAAAGCAAAGCAAAGCAAAAATGACAGAACTGGACTGAGCATTATTGGTTTGTGACTGGGTGTACCTTTTAAAGGAACAGATTGAGCCAACCCAGTGAAGTAAAAACCCTATCAGATGAAAATGGTTTAACCTACCATTAATATACAAGATTACCTTGGTGAACATATTTTTCATTAGCAATTACATAATAGACTTTTTCTCTTCTTTATTTTCAGCATTACACCCTGATAAAACCAGTTAGCTGATAGGAAATATGCACATAAATATTCCTTGTTGATTCTCATTACCTCATGTATTTCTTTTTCATCTGTGAGGACAAAGAAAAACATAAATGATTTTTTCAAGTGAAATTCTAGCAGGGTGAGCACCGTGTTTCATCTTAATGTGTTAGCATTTGGGAAAAGTAGAAGGAATCAGATGGTGTGAGTGGAACACTGCCTTTTTTTTTTTTTTTTTTTGATCCAGTAATTTAGACACGTAGCTTGTACTGCTGAAAGTATGACATTGACTCAGCACTTTTTGTTTTTAGGGAGAGATAATATTATTAGACCAATTATTAAATTGGAAAAAAAAAATAGAAAAGCTTTCTGGTCCATCTTTTTTACCTGGGATGATCAATAGTGCTTAGTAAAGCTTTTTCCTAACTGTAGAATTCAATTATTCTGACCTGTGACCTCTCTGAATCTAAAGCATGATGGCTTTGAAATTAAATGGAGCAGATATTCACTTGAGAAGTGTGGTACTTCCTAGGAATAATACAAGGACCTCGAGGAAATGGACAAAAACGGACAATGAAAATGAAAAATATAACTGTTTAAAAGTACCTCTTAGCTGTTATGATACTATTATAACAGAAGATTGTCCTACAGTAACTTAGGAAAACAAAAAACAGCAAAAAAACCCTTTTTCTTTCATGCTCTCCATGGGGAGAAGCACTTCTGATTTTTGTGGGAATAGAATATGTTCCATTAATGATAAAAATACCTCATATAGGAGAGAAAAATTGTTGGCTAATCAGACTGTGCATACATGGTAATAATTTCTTTTGTTGTTCGTATGAGGTTATATATTCATTATATGTGTCCTTGCTCAGACTATCATCATCAAACCTCAGTATCTAGTCCCACAACAAATAAATCCACAGTAGTGGAGATAGCTTCCATTTCTCATTAAAATTCTACCTCTAGAATGTATTTTTGGTCTTAAAAAGAGTTCTGACAATTAAGCTATCGCCTCTACTGTGGTTCTTGTGAGAGCTCTGAAGGAGGATTTCATTCTTGTCATGGGCATATGGCACACATGTCAGCATGCAAATGATAGCTTAGTGTCCCTGTTATTTAAATAATGTTAATTCAAGAATTATTTCAAACCTAGAGGTAGTGATATTGAGGTAATAAATATTAATTAAAAGTTCTTAAAATATTATCACATTGTGAAAGAGCAGAACTTTTCAATTTTCACTGTTTTTTACCAGGTTGAATCAGTTCTTTGCGAGTTGATGTGACGTTCTGGGATTGCCAGCAGTGACCACACACTGACATAGATGGACATAGTCATTCATAGCGTGTAAACAAATTTGTAAATAAGTCTATTTTTAAATTTGTAAACAAGTCTGCAGACTTGTAGACGTGAGGGTGGGAGCCGTTGCAAAGCCTTGGTGGTTTTCTTTTTATTAAGGTTTTGTGGAAGAAATATAGCTGTAGTTTAGATAATATTGAACAAATTAGTTACACGATTATTAGCCGAAGGATATTTTCCTTGTGGACCCTGAACATAGTGAAGTGTTTGCATGGATTGACTGTAAGGACAGAGCAGGTTCACAGTATGATCGTCAGGAGCGCTAGAATTTTGCAGCTTAGCTATGGCCAGGTAATTTATAGTGCTCTTGGATCAGATGTTGTCCTCATAACTACTCCATTGGCAGCTTCAGGCATTTAGCTTTTCATTTAGCAATATAAATGCCACTAGGAGTGCCAGTAAATACTGACAAATCCCTGAAAAGGTCAGATTGGTTCTATAACTCAAATACCTGTCTGATGCTAATAGCTTTTCAAGGTTTTGTGTAAACACTTTAAAATAAACAGCCTTCCATCAGGTCTCTGCAACTTATTTTTTTAATATGCACCTTTCACTTACACCTGCACTGTCATTGCTTAATGGATGCTACAGTGTTCATTATACAAGTTCATTATGTTTAAAAGCATTTAAAGGTGGGGAGATATAATAAAAAAGGCTAAGCAGTCAAACTGAAAGCTAAAAGCTCAATGTCCCTATCCCAGACAACCGCCTCTGTGCTGCAGTAATGATTTATCGGTGACATAGAGCAATTCGCCCTCTCCTCCTGGCTTCATGTTAGTTCTTCCACCTTTCTTACTTGTATGGGGTTCATAGCAGGCATAGGAATAATAGTTTATACTTCTGCTTTAAATCTCTATCTCCCTTTTCCCTGAAAAGTTTATGTTTTGCATTTCTGTAAATTAAATAAGAAATAGACACTCAGACACATTAGAGAAGCTATAAATATCTAAAATCCTGTCCTGCTACCGCCTGCATATTAAGAAATCCAAAAAATGGTTTAAAGAAAAGTATAACAGGCTGCTCTAAAACTTGCAGAGTCATAAGATGCCTGGCTTTTCCTGCCCATTCCAGTTAAACTTCTGAAATAATATATAGATGCAGTTTTAGTTTATAATTACGCTGGGGGCTTAAATTTAAATTAGAAACTAAGTCATAATCCTTAAGACATGTCAAAAGTTAACCAGTAATTGTGATATGGTTTTCTTCCTGAAAGGATATCTCTTTAAATCTATTTATGACTAAATTGTCTGACTTTGCTTGGTAGTTTTTACTTAATTTAATCAATGGTCACATGATTAGTGAAGATGCATCCATTCAGGCAAGTAAATATGGATTTTTATTTCCACATTTTGTTCATTATGAATTTTTTATCAGAGACGTAGCAGACCAGAAAAGACGGATGAAGTACCTGCAAGCTTTCCCTTAATGTGTCATCATGGCTGCATCTACCCTGGGGAGAATGCAGGCGCTCAAACCTTGAGCTGATTCATTCACCAGACTATTTTCAGCAAGAATTGGCAATCATATACTCTCCTTCAGGTTATACTGGTCTAACAATTCGGTTATAAAAAGCTACAAGAGCAGACAAACTATTCACTTAAGCAGATTTTAATTCTATAGGATTTTGTTATGCCCCAAGAGTATGAAATGTCTAACAGAATTTTTACAAATTACTTGAGAATACAGTTCCTTGTGCTTAGTGATCTGAAACCCTCTCTTCCCACCTCTGCTGAACTGAATCTGGGGGTATTAAATGCAATTAGTTTTTTTTTCTCAGTGATCAGCTCTCACATCTCATACATGGTTTCTGCATTCATACTGTGCTGTTGCTAAACTGCTATTTAAAGTAAGATTGCTGAGGGATTTTTTTGGTCATAACTAAGCAAATATTAATTTTGATGATTACTTTTTAGACTATGTCTGTGTGTTTGAAGTGAGTAGGATGTCATACAGGTTATCATTACTCTTTGCCCATTTAAGGATAGTATATTGCATATATATTCCCTTGCTGCCCAGGGAAGTGTTGGAGTCACCGTCTCTGTCAGTGTTCAAGAAACACGTAGACAAGCAGTTACTTAGGGCCGTGGGTTAGCAGGCAGGGTGTTGAAGGGTTTACAGTTTGACTCGATCTTGAAGGTCCTTTTTTTTTTCTTGTTAAAATACCTTTAGAATATAGAACTAATTTTTACACTTCTAGTGATATAGACAAGGATGGTCTAAGCCAGTCTTTGCAGTTACCGTTTTTTTTTCTTGATTTATACTGAAAAGTCAGTTTTGATTTTGCAGTCATTTCTCCAAAAATACATTTTACTTCAGTGAAAAGAAAACATCTTTTATCTCTTCAGAACCTCTTGCAAATTCCTTTCCCATTACATCTACTTCATTAATGGAATATTGGTAGATTGAGCCAAAAGTGTGTGCTGCCTATAATATATTTGGAGAAAATGCATTTGATAGAAATTCCTTCTTTTTTGAACCTTGATGTGATATCCAAAAAATGTTCTTTACTTGACTGAATTTATCAAAAGAATGTTTTCAAAACAAAACAACAACAAAAAATCATAATTAGCTTATGATTAAGTAGTAGTTATTTCAGATATTTAATTTTGTAAAAATTAAGTGACACAAAGGCTTACAGAATAATTGAGGTTGGAAGGAACATCAGGGGGTCCCTAGTCCAACATATTGCTCAAGCAGGGTCAAATATGAGATCAGACTGAGTTCTTCAGGGCTTTATCCAGATGAGTTTCGGAAATCTGCAACACTACACAACATTGCTGCGCTTTAAGAAAAGATTGTTTTAAAGCATTTTAGATACACTTTTCTTTGAGCATAGCTATTTGGATTATATATATTTAAAACTGAATTAAATCACAATTTAAATGTCAGACTATAATTTGCTACGTCTTGAATTAATGAGATGATAGTGAATTTTCCCTTTTGCCTCTGGGATTCCTTGTTTCACTGTCAGTGACTGCAGTCAGGTGAATAGTTTTTAATAAAAATAACCAAGTGTAGATTATTTTTAAGTATACTAGCATAAAGAGTTGTTTTAAAGATATTGTCAGAGTAGCACGTTTTTTTTCTGCTTTAAAATCTTACACACCTAGCAATAGTTCAGTTTCCTTATTTCCTCAAATACTTAAGAACTACTTTGACATACAATTTCTTGTTCAGGTTGACAAATGATTGAGAAGTGAGAACTGTGTAGCCTTAAATATTTTAAGCGTAAACAACATTTTTAAACCACATTTGGACTGAATAAAGGCTGCAATTTCAGGCCAGTTGGCTCCTCCAGTACCCAGGCCTGGCAAATAGCCCTGGCTGGTAGAGAAGTCTGAAAACCTTAGACTCCATTAATCCAAACTCTCAAAATTGTCAGTTGTCAATTGTCAATTGAAAGGAGAGGAGGAAAGGAAGATGCCAACATTAGAGGAAAACATGTTAACAGGACTGGGGGTTTTGAGAGGTTCCTTGGAATCTGGACTAAATTAGTTACAGCACAAATAAATGCACTGGGATGACATGGTGTCCAGGTCTCCATGTAGTGCCACTGGAACAGCTTAGTTTTTGATGTCTGTGGCGTGACAGGAAGAGGAAATACAAATGCACCAGTGCTTAAGACTTGTTAAAACTTGAGGTGTATAATGTGTTCTAATAGTTGGTTAGTGTAGTTTGCACTCAAACCAGTCGAAACTTGTCCCAATATTAGATAATGTAGTTTGCCAGCGGGTTTGTTCTGCAAGATGCTTTTCCATGCGTATACAGTGGAGAAAGAAAAAACAAATAAGTCAATGAATGCACTGAAACATATTTAAAGCAATAGAGTATTCCTTGTTTCTTCTCTTTCTTCCTATGTTGCCCTCTTTGGTAGGAGAGCTTCTGGGAGACGCCATTCATTGCTATTTTCATGTTTGCCATTTTTCACTGAACATTGTTACTTTAAGTTATCAATCATCTTAGGAAGGCCTGAAAAAGGGAAGAGGCCAAGAAGCAATTATTAAGAAACTAACTTGAACAAGATTTTTCCTATTTGGTCTTTGAATCACAAGGCTTCAGTGGGCATATTTCTGTTTGACTAAAGCTATAAATTAATATTGTCTCAAGAAGAGCCCAAGTGTCAGGAACTGAAATGTCATTATTAATTCCTTCTTAGTAAAATTAGCTTAGGGTGTTCTTTTCTAAAGATAAAGGTATTTAGATAAAATAAATTAACTGACATTTCTCTAGGTAATGAATGAAAAAAGTCTTTCTTGTTCTCTTAAGACATGGAGGAAGATCAAAATGGTTCAGCTGAGGCTTAAAGATCAAAGTCCATTGAGGTGGTGGGAAACAGACATCTCTTTGTTCTTCTATTTAAGAGCTGTATGGAATTGCAATGTGCTGAAAATACGTGCTACTTTGGAAAATCATATTTTAGTTATTTCACTTTTTTTGCATATGGGGAAATTGGATGTATACACTTGAAATAATAGTGTTGCTTAGATATGCAGTATCACAAACCATTTATTTTTCTCTTCTTGAATGCTACAGTTAAAAGCTTATATAGTTGTCATAATTCAGTGTAATCAATTATTTTTCCATTTCCAGCCTAACGACAGTTTGTGAAAGGCTGAAAAAATAAATGATCTAGGCTACCACAGGCAGTATGAACTGTAGTTGGAAATCTCTGTCCTTGCACTAATTACTTTGTGAAAGATGCCATGCAAGATAATGCAACTGCACCTGTATGAAAAAGAACTTCCTGAGAACCCGATAGTCATACATTGATCAGTGTGTGAGTAGTGACCGTTCTTAAGCATAAGCAGTAACCTGGAACCACTGCCTTTCTCCTTCAGCCTTTGTGTATGTATCTCAACCTCAACTCTCTTTCTCAAACATCTGTTCATTTTAATGTTGCATGGTAAAATATTTTAGGATAGTATTTTACTTGTTCCACAGAAAAGAAGAAGAAAAAATACCTAAAGCACACATATGCCTTGAAATGATATATCATTTTATAAGTGTGTTGAGTCAACTTTCACTACCAAATATTTTTTAATCAGTGGTTAGAAGCTAGTAGGTGTGAAAGGGAAATGGTAATATCATTCAAAATTCTGCAATGATTCTTTATCTTGTTCTTTTTTCTTGGAAGGAATAAACCTAGAATATATGTTCAATTTTCTCTGTTTTTTAATAATGAAATTATGCAGTAAGGTGGAGTAGATAATTACAGTTGTTACTATTTGTTGTGTATCTTCTTTTTGAAAGATATGTGTGTTAGAAAATTACATTTACATAAAAAAACCCAGATTTTTTTATATGTGCGCCAAGTCCAAATCCACAATTTAAAAATAGTGACAACATTTTCAATTAAAATGTTAATTACAGTATCACTTTTTCATAATAAAAGTCACATTTTAATTATATTGATTTTAATTTAACTTCATGAAAATAATCTTTTGATGGAAGATCTATTAAAAAAAAAAGGTAATTTCCTGGTACTAATTTAGTTTCTAGTGAATAAAAATGAACATGAGAAAAACATTTCCGAATGGGTTCTAATTAGACTTTGTGTTGACAGTTCTCACAGCAAAAGTTAAATGCAAAAGGAGTTGAAATTGATGGAAAGCCTCTTAGTCTGACTTGGTTGCAAATAAAAATGCAAAAATAAGTTGCTAAATTCTCCAGCCTTTAACTATTAAATTAATAAATTTGGCTGTGTCAATTTGTGATGATTCTGAATGTAAAAAAGAAGAATGTATCTTTTCATTAATTTGCTTAAAAGAAAGGGTAGTATGCATAAGGTGAAAGGATTCAGGAATAGTTGCATGTTTTAAAAATATGAAAGCTAAATTAAAATTAACACTTTGAAATTCAGGTTTTGCAGAAAGTTTCAGAAGAAGTTATATATTAAGTAATGTATTAAGCAGAGTTCTCTACTTCTTTTTTGATAATATTTTACCTGGAACCACTAGCTTTAATACTCATTACATTGCTCTAAGGCTTGGAAGAGGTAGAGTCTTATGAGAGAGGGTCTCATACACCTGTCTTTCTTTTCTTATGAATTTGCTGGAAAGCTACTTGAAAATACATTATTTCTCTAGAGGTCTGAATGAGGCGCTGAAATTTTGACAGGAAATGTTATAGAATCAATATTAATTTTACTGCTCCCTATGGAAGAAATACCAATGCTTGAATAATGTGTAGTGATTTTTTACTTCTTTTTCCCATGAGCACCAGATGACTGTCATGATCGTTTGAAAAACACTGTATTCAGCAACAAAGAAAAATATGTGAATATATTTATTATACAAATGTAAATCAAATATAAACATTCAATATATATTGGAACAAAACCCTACTTCCTCCTGAGGTCTATCCATGTACACTTCAGATAGCTTTCCTGATTGATGATGTGAGAATTATTCTGAAGGTGCAGCAGAGAAAATATTGGATATATTTCAATTAAAGTAGCAAAACAGATATTAATATCTATATTCTAAATATTTTTCTCCAGTATGTCATTAAATAAAATTGAGTAACTGAATTAGTACTGAATGCTCCTGAAGTACGTGATCGTAGAAAACGGAAAGCTGTTAAAAGAGCTTACATCATAGGGAGCCTTGTATTTGGACTGTCCTCCTTCTTTTCCTTTGAATTAGTATATTAAACTACCTTTAAGGTTAGCTAGCCCTAAAACTATGATTTTGGAGAATACAAAATAGTAAAATAGGATAAGAATATACTGTAAACAGGGAAAACTTATTACTGCTGGGTAAGAAAGATTAAGTCTTGTGAACAAATCCACTCTATTCTTAGCAAGATGTCCTTTCTTAAAGTCGTAATTTCTTTTCAGTCCAGCAACCTGGGCTCTTGGATAGACCAAATCTTTCCATCTTTTCCCATCCCCTTTGATTTCTGGCTGCGGCTCCGTCCCTGTGTCAGGCTGTTCTTGCTGGGAGCTGCTCTGTGCTCCCTGCGGGGGCCGCGCGGGTCTCGCACCAGGGGCCACCCCAGGCACCTCCATTCCCTGCTGAAGGGGCTGCTCGGCCGGGTACGTCTGTCAGGAATGGCGAAATTGCAGCCTTCTGCTCTGTCTTGCTTATGCAAGATGGTCTTTAGCAGAACAATATACAGTATTTGTTCTTTTTGTTCTGCAAATTAAAAACTAAGCTTTTTTTTTTTTTTTTTCCTCCTGTCTCATCCCCTTCCTCCACTGTAATGCTGGAGAAGAAAACAGTCTGGGGATAGGATAAGGAAACCTGTAGCCTGTCAAACATTTCCTCAGTGTGCTCTTCATCTCCTTTAGCTGATTCTGGGACATCTAAAAAATTCTATTCCCAGAAAAGCACTTTGTTGTGTCTTTATTTCATTAGTGTGCATCCAAGATTTTAGTACAAAAAGAGGGAAGTAAACCAAAAAGTCAAATTCATTTCAAGCTCTACTAAGCATGTCTATCTTCTCTCCATCCCCCTATTTGCTGGAAAGGAAGAGGACAAGCTGGTGAACAAAAAAAATGTTTTTAAGTTTGAGGATTTTTACAGGATCCTCAAATTCAAATTTCAGATGCAAATATTAAAATCATGATAAAAAAATACAATGCAGTATTGTTAATGATTATAGTAGCCTGAATTTTCATCAGCATTGGCAGACTCAACACAAAAATCTGGTTGTGAATCAAAAGGGCGAAAAATGACATGATCATTTTTCAAGTTGGAAGAGGATGTTTAGAGAGACTTGCCTGCAGTAGGAGAAATCTGTTATTGTTTTGTATTCATAACAACACCTCTGATAAGATAGATTTTACACTGTATGTGTGTGTGTATATATATATATATATATATGTGGGTTTTTTTTAGTTTTTTTTTTAAGAGTTCTCCATCCGTTCAGTAGTTCTCACCACAAGGTTATGGCATTTGGAAGCCACTACATTCAGTGCTGTGAATGACTGAACACGTATAGAATATGTCAGTAGCCATAATATGGGAGAATACTTGCAATTATACAAAGCTCAAAATTCTTCTGAAGTTTTAAGTTATAGAGGATATGATAAAGGTTTTTTTTTTTTTTTAATTTTAATCTCCATTTATGAAAAGTTTGCAGACTACTGCAGCAATGCGTTGTTGCTCTGTTGTGTTGTTCCCCACAAATAAGCAGCAGGTCTGTTCAAGTAGTGACATTTTGGATGAACTCAGAAGCAAAATCATAGAATCATAGAATGGTTGAGGTTGGAAGGGACCTCTAGAGATCATGCAGTTCAACCCCCCTGCACATGCAGGTTCACCTAGAGCACGTGGCACAGGACTGCATCCAGGCGGGTTTTGAAGTTCTCCAGAGAAGGAGACTCCACAACCTCTCTGGGCAGCCTGTGCCAGGGCTCTGTCACCCTCACTGTCAAGAAATTTTTCCTTAAGTTCCTGTGGAACTTCTGATGCTTTAGTTTCTGGCCGTTACCTCTAGTTCTGTTGGTGGCCACCTGTGAAGAGAGGCCAGCCCCATCCTCCTCACTCCTTCCCTTGAGGTACTTATATACACTGATCAGATCCCCTCTCAGGCTTCTCTTCTCCAGGCTGAACAGGCCCAGCTCCCTCAGCCTCTCCTCATAGGGCAGATGTTCCAGGCCCCTGATCATCCTCGTAGCCCTGTGCTGGACTCTCTCCAGCAGCTCCACATCCCTCTTGTACTGTGGATCCCAGAACTGGACACAATACTCCAGATGCGGCCTCACCAGGGCTGAGTAGAGGGGCAGGATCACCTCCCTCGACCTGCTGGAGATGCTCTTCTTAACGCATCCCAGGATTCCATTGGCCTTCTTGGCCACGAGGGCACACTGCTGCCTCATGGTCAACTTATCATCCACCATGACACGCAGGTCTTTCTCTGCAGAGCTGCTCTCCAGAAGGTCGGTCCCCAGCCTGTACTGGTGTCTGGGGTTATTCCTCCCCAGGTGCAGGACCTTGCACTTGGCCTTGTTGAATTGCATGAGGTTTTTCACCGCCCAGTTGTCCAGTCTGTCCAGGTCCCTCTGGATGGCAGCACAGCCCTCTGGGGTATCGGCTACTCCTCCCAGTTTGGTATCATCAGCAAACTTGCTGAGGGAGCACTCTGTGCCTTCATCCAGGTCATTGATGAATAAATTGAACTGGACTGGACCAAGGACTGACCGCTGAGGGACCCCGCTAGCTACAGGCCTCCAACTAGACTCTGCACCGCTGATCACCACCCTCTGACCTCTAGACATCCTTTTAGTCCATAACTGTAGACACACCTCCATCAGAGAGAGAATAAATCCAATCTTACCAACCTGCCAGGCACAGAGAGATAAACACTTGTTGAAGTGGATCTTTGCTTATAGAGAAGGAGAAAATCTTGTTACTCTGTGTACAATTTCAAATTTAAGCCTTACAGCAAGGTTGAAACCTGTTCAGGAACATTTTCACTAAAGAATTTTCATTGCCATAACTAGATTTGTTCTAAAATGAAGGTATTCTTCAGTCATGGGTGTAAGAGATTCTGTGAAAGCAGCCGCAATGGAACTTTAAATTAGTGATTCCTACTGGAGCATTAAATGAGGATGCTGTTTTTCTCCATCCTGATGTTTTTCAGAACTGTTTGAAATCACTTAAGGCAGCAATATAACAATTTAGAAAGAAATAAAAATACCATCTTCTATTCACATCCATTCCTTTCCCGAAAGATTAAGTTACTGTAGAATAATTCTTTGGTTGCAGATCTAAAATTGAAATGGTGGGGCAGAAGCCATACTGCCACAGAACCTGCTCTCTGCAAAGTGAAATCAGTCATTCGTGCAAGAGCTGCATGATCAAGTGTAAAGTTTTCACTCAAGTTAGTTATAAGGAGTATATTTCTAATTACTCAAAAGCAAAACCAAAAATAACTAATATGAGAAACAGAAGCAGGACTTTTCGTTGAATAAGCTAGTCTTTTTTCTACACTGAAAAGGTATATATTGATATATTAGAATTACTGTGAGAGATTTGATTTTGCAAGGTATATTGCAAAATCCATGCATAAACCGTGCATAATGTTTTCAAAAACAAAACATGACTAATACTGCTGGTAAGTACAACATTTTAGTCCCAGAGTTGTAGCAAATTTATTTTTCCAAATGAAACTCTGTGTTTTAACCATCAGATAAAGTTAACTGTATTTTCATTTATTTTAGATGTTTGCTTGTATCCCTATTAATCCAAACTGTCTGACTCCAAAAATCTTAATTAAAAGTAAATCCTGTGAAAACTCTTTTTCTAACTTTCCGAATTTTCCCAGTCCGCTTCACATATCTGCATTTCTACTCACTTGCTAGGAGGAAGTGACAGAGCTAATCATATGCATAAAATAAAGCAATTGCAAACTTGCATGGTATTTTAGAAGTTACATAGTCTTTAGGAAATACTGGGAAAAAAAAGCTTGTAAGAAAAAAATGGAAATTGGGATTTATTTATTTATAAATTTTAACTCTTTCTTCAGACTTCGATGGCAGTTGGAAAAATTATGCTGACTTTAGCCAAACCTGGAGGGTACTCTCTGTCGATCAAACAGGTGGCCTATATATTCTGGTTTTCCAGTAAACTGTTTCTGTATTTTTTCCCTGTAGATGTCCTACTGAGAATCATCTGAAAAATAGCTTTTAACCATAGGATGTTATAAAAGCTTGTAGTAACTCATTTTTTCAAAACTGTCCATGAAAGCAGGTGCTCAGCATAACAGCAGTGAAAAGGTAGACTAACTGTGTTCGTCTTACTTCTAAAAAAAGAGAGCAAAGGAAGAAAGAAAGAAAAAGAAAGCCACAGTAAAATAGGCTGACTTTATAAAAATGTAAGGCTGTGCAAGAAACCCAACAAATCCTGGGATACTCCTTACCAGAATCTTCAATTAGAAATAATATTTGAAGGAAGATTGTGATTCTGTGATTTGTAAAAGGAAGTGTTCTATCAATCACCAAATGAGGCATGCTATAGAAAAGTCTTCCGTGGAAATAGTGAGGGAAAGTAAAATCTCAGTAGTTTTTAGGTGCGGTTTGATCAGTTTAGGAAAAACCGACTACCTTTGCAGAGGCAAGGCTGAATGCAAAAGCTTTTTCTCTATTTGTCACTCATGTGAAACACTCTATAACTGATGAGGAACCCTCTTTCTCCCCAAGTAAAACCTCTTTACAACTATATCCTGTATTAACTCTGCTTTATGTGGTGTTATTCCACCTCTGTGCTCACTTAAGAAACCCAAATCTAAGGTCTTTGTAGTTCTGTTTTCTACCATACTTGCATGCTGTAGTATTCTTTTAAAAAACAGGCACTAGTTTCCAAAGAAAATCTGGGCATTGTACCCAAAGCAGTTTTTTTTGAAGCCTTTCCCTGAAACAACTTGTACAGCAGGAGGGATTTTGAATTGGAGCTTCTGTTTTGTCACTGGAGTTCAGACAGTGCCTTATCAGATGGTTTATTACAGTGTGTGAGAGGCAGAAAAAGAATTAGTATATAAACATTACACATGTTGCTTAACGCATTATCTTTCCACTGCTTTCTTTTTGAAAGCACAGAATCTACTGTCATGTTCTGCATTTACCATAACAAAACTAATTCAAATTGACGTTTTCATGATGCTTTTGGCATACAAAGCAGATGGATTCCTAAAATGAAATGTTAAATAAAGCAATTAACATACATTTATAAATCAAGTAATCTAAGTGATAATTGGATACTATAAAGAGGAGTGAAAACATTAAACTTAACAAAGGAATTTCACAGATCAGCACATACTAGGATAAGTCTTTCCTGGCAGTCCATATGGACAAGTAATTTGTTTTGATTCCCCTGGATTTCCACAGGCCAATTTTGCAGGTGTTAAGTAGGTACAGTTTGGCTACAAATGCCAAGAGCATTAGGAATTTTGCAGTGATAAGACAGATTAGAGTGATAAGATGAACAGAAAAATTTTAGACAACTAAATGGCTTTTTGGAACAATTAGTGAATTCATACAAACTGGAATTTAGAGCTTGTATAGTGAAACACAACATATATATGCAACGTTTTGATTTGACATATAATTGTGACTTCAATGAATTCTGCCTGTATTCAGCAATTATATAAGCAGAACTAATATAGGAAAACTTCAGAGTAAACTAAAGATAATGAGTTACCTGTCACTCTGTCCTGCAGGAGCTGAGCATCAGTCATCACGCTCCTCTTTGCCTGGCTCTTCTCCTTTGTGTCTGCCACACTCTTCCGTCAATTTGTCAAATCAACTGTCATAATAAAGTTAACCTCAAGACAGATGTTTTAAACTTATGCTTAATATCAAATTCATTGCATTTGAAGAAAGCTTACATGCTTACATTAAAAAATGGTCTTTTCTTTCTAACTGCAGTTGGGAAGTGCATAGTTTACGTAGCAAGAGGAAGTATCTCTACTTAAATGCTTTGTCCTGGTTTATGGTCTCAGAGTGGAAGCCTCCAACTGTCCAGGCTCAAGGTTTGCCAACGTCGTCTCTGCAATTTCTGATCATCTTTTCTGAGCTCCTAGGCCAGAAACACTGGCATCTCCTTTCTAGCTATTTCAATACACTGTCCCTCACAGCTGCTTAATATCGTGACAAGATGCTAATGGCTAGTTCACTTATTCTCTATACAGAAATTCTTTTTCTGATATTGAAAATAGAGATGTGTAGGTTTCGAATTTCTCATTACACATATAGGATGGGTTGTTTAGCAGTCCTACATGTTCATCTGACAACTTTTTATATAAAAATTGAAAAACTGAATAATGGCCGATTTATTTCTGTCTTTGATATTTTTTATCAAAGTAACACAAGAAGATATAGAAACTATAATTAAAAGTCTACTATATTTTTATTTCAAGGAGTTAGAAAGGTTTAATATGCTAAAAGAGTTAAATAAGTGGGTAAGTTTCCATCTTTTGCTGTAGCATCATTTCCACATGCAGAAAATCTTCCATAGGTATGTGTACATATACACAAGAATATTCTCTTAAAAAAATCAAGAGATATTTATTAGTCTTCATGGACAAGGCTTAAGGATTAATACATACATGTAATACATATGAAATTAAGCTAAAAAGTTTTCTGGCTCTTTTTCTTATGATATTGAAAAGATGGTAATACAGATTTTTTGATTGAAATAGAAAAGGTTGTAGAAAAGGACTGATCATATTCAATTCTTGCTATAAATCTTTGCATATAGGTGTAATAATTTGTCAGATGTACATGGTTATGTGACCCTGAAAGACCATAGTCAACAGAAAATACCAATTCAGATCACTATTGATACCATCCTCATGTTGAATATGTTCACTTACTAACCATTTTCACCAGAAAAAAGACATCTACACAAAAACGAAAATGCTCTAGTAAAATTATTTATAGTGCAGCATAACTCTGTTATATGATTTCATCTTTGTTAGCATTAAAACATTCTGACATTTCTTAATTAATGCTATTACATATGCTAATTCTTGGTAAGAGGAGTCCAAAGAGCACAGCTGAGAACATTCTGTCTGCTTTGCATAATTGCTCTGAGCAGCTGTATACCTTATTTCTTCAATACAAAACAGTAAATAGCAGTTAAGCCAGATAAAGATTTGCTACTGCCATTTTCAATCAGTAGCTGATTGAAATTACCATATATAAAAGTATTTTTTTTCCTTAAGAAATTTGGTTTGATGTTTCTTTATCAGACACTTAACTTCAAATGCAAGTTTTTTTATAGCAGGCATCTGACAACCCATTTTTTCCCTTTTGTTTTGCTCTGCTGTGTCATTCAGATGACTATACTTAAAGTACATGCAGCGTAGCAAAGACATTCCTGTGGTTAATTTTTTATTAGGTAAGTTTATATAGCCTGAAAGTTTTTTCTAGTGCTTTTAGATAAAACTCCTTTTAGAACCTAGGGGAGTGTGAGACGAGAAACGAAGGCTGCATGTGCTGTGCACGGTTAAATGAAAGGCTGCAAGTTTTAACTACCTTTTCCTGGGTAACCTGCAGAGTGATACGCAAAACTAGCATTCCCCATGGCAGGGAGCAGCCCTTACCAGGACTCTTGGCTTAATTTTTAATCATTAAAATCACTGAGGAAACCCTCGTGCTAATGTGTCACTGCTGGGTCCCTGGTCCTGTGGGTGACAAGGGATGTGCAGGGAGGGCCCTTGGGGATGCGTTGCCCTCTGCTCCGCTCTGCCTCCCCAATCGCTTCTACCTGCAGAGAACCTGTTCTCAGTGCTACTGAGAAACCTGCTCAGGGAGATTCCCAGTTTAAAATAAGTAAGTAAATAAAGGTTCAACTGTAATTTATGCTGCTTACTTGTCAGTCCCAGAGAAAGGATTACACAAGTTCTCAGAAAGATCTCAAGCTCCCTTGCCAATTTGAAGACAAACGTAAAACACTTCCCTGAGCATTAGCCTATGTATTTACGAGCATTTTCTGATTTCCCTCCTCTTCATGAAGATAGCATTAACTTCCATATACAGGAAGATAACACATTGCTTTTCTAGGGTGGATGGATGGTTGTTGTTGTGCTGCTCTTGCGCGGGTTTCCTTTCCCATGTGGCGTGCCTCTGGCGAGCTCCGGGACCTGCTGCAGCTTCGCTCGCCGTCAGCGCCGTGCTATCACACTGCCCTCTCAGGTGATAAATCAAATCACTGCTGTGTCAGGAATGATGAAAACAAACTGATCTTTTAACGTCTCGCAATAATGAAATGCTGGCACTTTCAACACCCTTATACCCTGTGCATATATATTTTACTTAGTCTATTTAAGGCAATCCTTGGACTTGCTTAGACTTTGCAATTGTGTATTTTCTATGATGCAGTAGTGTCTACAGTTTGTCACTGTTTCTAATGTTATACGCGTTGCAACAAAAGCACTCTGGTGCCCAGACCTTAGCAGTTTCTATTCCCAGGGATGTCTGCAGCTAAGCACAAATTATGTCTTAAAACCATTTACACGCTCTGGCTTAAATCACTTATGAGCCTTGTGCCACGTGCGCATGTGTGCATGCACGCAAATAGAAATGCAATAGAGATCCATTTGCAAAGATTATTTATTGACTGCGACATACGACTCCGGTGCCTCTTCTCCTTTCTATCCTGGTATGCTTACCAGGAATGCAGTAGGGCCCAGACACCCGTGCCTTTCAGGGCAGCAATAACCCCAGCTTCGTGTCACACGTAGCACCACATAGGTAGGTTTGCCGGTCCTTCACCAAGGTTAACAGTGACAGGGAAACCAGCAGGTCTGTTGGCTAATGCCTTTGTCAGCGTGACCTGTAATGTGATTGCTGAAATACTCCAGTAGTTTATAAAGTACATCTGAAAAACACAAAGCAACTGTCTACTTCAAGCTTTTTTCCCCATTTAAGCTGCTTATGTTTTAACAGCTGTGACGTGTCACTTTGTGTCAGACTCTTTCATGTAACTTTTTCATGTTTGCAAATTTTGTGTATAATAAAATATGACTGGTAATAATTGAAGAGAAATATTTTAATTAGAAAATATGTAGTATTATAGCCATGGTATCCTGCTGTGTGCTTTGCTTTCATCTGTAGGGATCTTTCAGCTTTTACAATGTTTTGTCCAACCATAAACTGTACATCTGTACATCTGGTTAGTGCTAGTGTTCAATTTGATGCTTTCCTATCACGTCAGTTTGATGCTTTTCCTACCCTTTCTGCCTTTTCTATAGGTAGAAAAGATAAAAGATTTCTATAGATTATCATGGAGAGATCTCACATAGTAAAAGTAATGAACAAATCTTTGTCAACAGAAACTCGGTCATTGCTCTGGTTGAGTCAGAGTCCATCAAAAATGTCTCTACATTGTTTAAGGCCAAGTTTATATCACTGCAGAGTTGTGGAAAACCTGTAGCTTGTGACTTCACCCATTACTTGATCTTCACAAATTCTAACATTATTGGACACTTTTTTCCTCCTTCTTGGCACTCCTTCTTAGCTTAGCTACTTTTTTTTCTATTTTACATAATATTTTAGACAGTCTTAAACACACAGATGTTATTTAATAATTCTAAAGATCAGGAATGTCTTAAGGAATGACACTCTGTGTTTGCCACAGACCTCCACTCTTAGTGTCTTTCCCCAGGAGTTATCCTGTTTCAGATTTGTATATAGTTTTATACGCCTGTCCAAAAAAGTAGCTATATACTTATATCACAAAAGAAAAATGTAAAAAATTGACTACAAGATAATGAAAGCAAGTTGTGGAAGTCAATGATGGGATTCATTTTTGTTTATTATATTATAAGTAGAGTTAGGTCTGTGATAGGCAATTTTGAAAATCCTGTCTTGCATCTATATTTATTAGCATCTATATTAATTCCAAAAAGAATAAAGTTCTGTAGGTTTTACTAGCAAAGATATATCCTCGGTAATTTTTTTTGATCTCACTTTTTGTGCTTTTTCCCATATGATACACCTGTAATATATAGAGTTTCTATAGTGTACATAATAACATCCACAACCAATGTGAATGTTTTTCCAATGGTCAAGAAATGGTAACAATAGCACTATATCCCCCTCCACCACATTAATAAAAGATTAAATGAAATATTCCAGAAAATATTTTCAATTAAAAGTTTTTTTTAAAAAAAATCTAATTACAAAGGAAAATAAAACATATTTTCCTTTGATATTTCTTCCACAAATGTTGGTTTATTTTTTTTTCTTTGCCTTCGTCTTGTGTGTGTTACTGTGAGCATCAGAGATCGCTCTGTTTCCTTCGCTGGTGGCAGTGTTTGCACTAGGAGTCTCAGTGAGAGACACGGCTTCCTCAAAAGTCTGGCTGAGCTTGGCCTAGCTTTTTTCCTCTAATAAAAGAATAACAAGAGGTGGTATCTTTTTTTTTTTTTTTTTTTTTACCCCTCTTGTCATTAAAAATCTGTCAATAATTGATGCCGTTTATCTGAAGTGATCAACATAACAGTAAGTGAGACCTTGTAGGCTTAACGAAGGGAAAGGGATCGATTTTGAAAATTAAGGAAACCATGGGTTTTGGAGAAGAGGAAGTGGGGAGCAGGTTTTTCGCACAGGCTTTTAGCTCTTCCTGGGGCATGAGACACAGTCTGCCTTTATGTTCCCATGTTTCTGCAGCCACTGCTTCCCCTGCAGTGTTTGCTGGGGCCGTGAGCAGCCTGGGCCGGCTCACCTGGTCCTGCTGCGCTCTGCACAGACTGGGGAGGGCAATCAGCAGACATCAGTGAACCTACAAAGAGACCTATCACCCACAGTCCATGCTGTGTGCCAGCTTTGGCTTATTTCGGGGTTTTGAATTTTATTTTCAAATGCTATTACAGAATAGCCTTTTTTTTTTTTTTTTTTTTAGTCTCGGGGACTGTTTTCGTCATACTTTCTTACGCCAGTTACCTTCTGATGTTTTTAGTCCATAATCCTGTTTTTACTTACCACAGCAAAGGGTAGGACATGCCCTGGGGTTGGAGTTAACAGCTTCAAGGAAAGCTCCACACAGACAAGGTCACACACTGTGAGCAGGCACGGGCAGCAGTGACAATGCGTAGATCCTGCTAAGCACAGAACCTATCCACCAATTCTTTGAATCAACCATCACAAACAATCCTGGGCAGCCATTCCACAAAAACGCTTTGGTGATATCTCAGTCTCTGTTTAGGCACTCAGTGAGATTCACAAAACTCATCTAGATATGTAAAATATCCTGCAGGAAATTCTGACCCTAGGCCGAAACATGCACCAGCCCCTGCATGCTGAACTCTAACACATCGAAGTCAGTGAACAGGAAAAGTCAAGGAACAAGGAAAGGTGGTATGTAAGTAATTTCGTTATTCTACACTATTTGATCACCTTTCTCTTTCTTGTAGGTAGTCCCTTCTGGGAAACTGAAATACGTAGCCTGCCACATGTATGTAAGTGGATTCAGTATGGCCAGAGAATGCTGATCAAATCAGGTTTTGCGTTGGACATGACTCTGGTATTCAGGGCACACTGTTTAATAAGCACCTAATCCGTCAGCAAGCTGGAGATTGAGCATGTCCAGTACTGCAATGTGAACTGAGAGACATTATTGCCTTAAGCCTTCAGTGCTGAAGGTATCTCAGCTTAATATGTCTTGAATCACTCTCCTAAACTTAAGCAGTTAAAACAGTTCGTACAGGACTAAGTCGTGGACTTTCAGTGAACTAAGTGGCTCACTGAGTACTTGACTTTGATATTTATTAATGCAAAGTGCTATATAAGAGCTTGGTATATAATGCCATCTGCTGGCATTTTATTTGCTATTTATGTATATTGACTAGGTCTAGCCAGAATTTTTTAATAACATTTTTTTTTCTGCCTAAAAAATGCCAACCTGTAAAGAAGACACCTATACTTGGATGTTCGTTTTAAGGAGTGCATCATTTAACAATTGATATTTAATCTAATATTTTATCAAAATAAATATTTTAATGTGTGTGCTGCAGACAATGATAAAACTACATTGAAATTACCAGTTTTAATCTCAGTTTTAATATCAAATATAAAGCTTTTTAATATCGAGTATCAAAGACATTGTGGATTTTTTTCTTCATAAGGCATTAAAAGTCTGAGTTTAGCTAACTGAATTGAGCCTGTAGAGAATAAGATCCAGATTAATCCACATCAATTTAGTTTTCTATATACAGATATTTGTATTTGAGTTAGCTGACTAGCAATCAGTGGAATCACTTTGGTCCCTTTGTCCTCTCTGACAGACCTGTGTAGATATTTTGGGTAGGCTGGATGATTGGGTATGTAAAATGTCTCCAGATGTTTGAGGATATTTAGGAAACAGGACTAGATCTCCATAAATATAAATTGGAGATTAAGCATTTTTCATAGACCTCCTCTATGCAGACAATTGCATTTGACTGCCTAAATGTCAAAGTGAGCACAGGACAGTGGCCTTCCTAAAATAGTTATCTGAGGACATGAGGACGAAGCCCTCCAGAAGTGATGATCTGTCTTGTTTGACTAGAAAGGAAGCTGAGTTAACTAACTTTGGCAGACATCTAACTTCAAGATGCCCCTAGTCAGGAAAAAGTGAAGCATTCTTTAGTTCAAAAGTTTCTAGCATTTTTAAAGTTTGCAGGAAGACAGCAAAAGAATGAATTATATTATTAAGGTGCTCAATTACAAGAACAGTATAAGGAAAAATTGCTAATATACAGTTTGGCTTTTGAATCTTTATATATCTATCTTCTATAGATATAGATATATATTGTTATATATCTATATATATGTTTGCCATTATCTTTTATTATTTTAAAAAATCGGCTGTATAAAGATTTTTTAAGCTACTGATTACACTGAGCTTTAAGAAATGGATGTATTGAGAAAGTATTAAGTAAAGGATAAGTAGGCAGCTTGGAGCAGATTCTTGGGTATTTCCTAATATGTATGAAAATATGGAGTAATTGATGTATGGCCCATCTGTGAGGAACAAAATTACTTTACAGTAAGATATCTCTGTAAGACTTGAAGCATTATATAGAATTTTACCGATCTGAAAGAGAATAATTACAAGTAGATTAAGGCTATCTCTAGAATTTCAAATAGGATCTTTTTTGGTTTTACAATGTTAAATTAGTCAGACACATTCAACATGTCTAAGTGATGTTTGAAATTTTAAACAGGCTCATTTATTCTTTTATCTGCCCAGATTGATTTTGGTTTTCTTTGTTTCCTTGTTTGTTTTCTTGCTTGCTCATTTGAGGTCTTTTTGTGTTTGTAGTTTTCTGCAAGCAGCACAAAGGAAACTTCACATGGAAGTCACAGCCCCTTTAAGATAGGAGTGCTTCTCATCTAGTCCTTTCTTTTAGTGCCATGTTTCTAGGCATATCTGTTGTGGTTGTACAGTGGGCATTTAACTTCTGAAGCATGCTTACAACTTGTTCCTTCTTGTTTAAAGAAAAAAAAAAAGAAATAAAGTTTACACTATTGCAGAGTGCATGCTATGCTTGCCTGAAGGGAAAAAACAAGCTATTTCAGTAAGCATTTTGTCTCAAAAATAAGTACAACAGAATTTCAGTTCTGTTTTATTTTTGGTGCTTATTTTGCTTTTTAAGGCTATAAACAGAGGAAGGAATAGCTTGACTTACGTGTGCTTTTACATTTCACCATGTATATTTCCTATCTGAAAAGCAAATAGCTAACATGCTTTCTGATCAATAGACAGAATTATGCTGTGCAACATAAACAGTTTGCATACATCTATAAGGTGATTAGTTTTAGGCTTTAGGTTGGAACATTTTGGAAAATATAGATGAAAAAATATATTTCCTTTTTATCTTGCTTTTAGAAATAATGCAATTAGTTTCAGACCTTAGGCAAATTAGCAGACTGTGCCTCCTAAGCAGGCTGTGCCTTTTTTAAGAACAGAACAAAAACCTTTGACAGAAAAAATGAAAATAAGCTTTTGTTTCTTATTTTGATGGGGCGATGGCTATTGCTTTGTAGGCATACCTCCTCCTCACCTATTTCATTTAAAGGACACTAATTTGAACTGATGGCCTTACTGAAAAAAAAAAAAAAGTTTACACATTGATCTGAACACTTACAGAATTAAACTTAATTTGATTTTTTTTAGCAAATCTGACTTTACATATTTCCACTGTGAGAAATTTACATCAGTTTTATTTTCACTCCTGAATAAACTTTTGAATGGCAAGGAAATCCATAAGGCAGACTACAGAATAATAGTGGTGATGCTAATGGCTTTGGTACCCACAAGGCAAACTTTATTTTTTTTTTTTTTTAATCCTGTCTTGCTGTTGTTGTGGTTTGGTTGCGGGAGGGAGGGCAAATTTGGTAAGAGGTGAATGCCCCTGAGTTCCAGCCAATCCTCAAAGGTTAGAGGGATGGGGGCGACTGGACTCATCTCTTAATAGGGATATCAAATACTGTGTTAGCTATATGCCCAACTCTGGCAGTATGGGATTCACCCACAGTCTACTGACCATGGGTCCAGTCGCCTTCCTAGGAGCAAATCGAGTTCCCCAATAGTGTGATCAACTATAAGCTCGATTCGGGCAGTATTGGATTCACCAACAGTCTGTAGACTGTAGGTCCGATTACCTTCAAAGCAAGTGGTCAAATGCAACATTTGGAGAACAGGTTTCAGATGTCAGTATAGGAAATTCTCTACTACAGTGTGGGGTTCTTAGATAGTGCCTAGTGTACAAATGCACAATCATCACTCACTCAGAAGATAGGAGAGGGCTCTCGATCTTGAGGAGTCTCCTCAGGGAGTGTCCTGACCCGAGGGGAGGAAAGGGTTCAGCCTGTCAACTGATCCAGAAATTACGATGGAATCATCCCTCTCTCCTCTTCCTTCTTCCTTAGTTTCTCTTCCTCTGTTCTTACTGTCCCATTCTTCCTTCCTAGTTCTTACCCCATTCTTCCTTCCTGCAATATCCCTCCTTACTTCGCCTTTTATATTTTTTCTTCTACATTTAGGTGAAGCTTGAGTGACTCTAGTCATACTTACTTTCGTTATTCAGTGATTTAAAAAAGTCTCCTGATTAATCAAAAATCTAGAGAGCATGCTCAGTGAGGAGTTGTGCTCAGTGAGATGGGATTGTGTATTGGTATTATAATGAGATTAGAAGGAGGAGAAGTTTGAGCAAAGTCAATTGGAAGAGACTCATCTGCCACCATGGTTGGCCCAGCACCAGACATCACACTATGAGGCTTATCAGCTGCATGGTACGACCAGGCTGCCATCTCTGCAGGGAGTACAACAGAGTTTGGCTGCTGTGTCTTCAATCCGCTCCACCCTCCATTCCCTCATCGTCTGCACGGCGCCATCACATTATCCCCTCTGCAGGGAAGCCAGCAAAGTTTGGCCATGGTGTCTCTGTTCTGCTCCACTCCTTGTTTACTCTTATTAATGTGTGTCACAAGGGCAGATTGTGTTGCCAAGGGAATTGTGAAGAAGTAGATTCCACACATACCAACCATCTTGGAAGCGGTAGCTGTCTCTCACCTCAAGCAAGCCTCTTTAATGCCATAAGTTCTATTAGGCCCTAATTTCCCTCTACGTTCCCCTTTCTCAAGCAATTTTCTCACAGCTGTGTCACAACGTAAGCTTTCACTATACCAAGTTTTGACATATAAATTTTATTCCTTCAAACTGATTCATATTCAATACCTATAGAAAGTTCTGTTAATTTTCAGACATAGACAATAATCAGACACGTTATGATGTACAAAAGCAGACTCCACTGAGAACTGGAGTTTCCAATGCAGATAGAGCTTGTCTAAAATAGGCACCCACCACTGTAAGCTTAGACTAATCTTTCCTACTAATGATTTTGAAAGATCATGTAATCTTTATTTCAGGGGAAAAAATAATAACAACAACCTTTGCTGGCCAGACAGTTGTCAGTAAGATGGAGAAGGATCAGTCCTTACTGCTTCTTGAAATAAGGTGATCTTTGCTGTTGTTTAGTTGCTATCTTTTGGTTCCCTATTTTGAATTTGAATTTGTGTGTTTTTTTTTTTTTTTCCTCTTGAATACTTGACTTGCCAACTGTCAACTTGTCAACAATCTGCCCATCTGCAGGTTTATCTTCCACGGCTCCAGTCTGTACATATAGGTCTTTCTGACAACCTGGCAGTTTTTTTCACAAGTCTAAGCCTTTGTATGAAAGTGCTCCTTGGATCTTAGACAGCTAAAGATCAAGAGGAGAATATCAGGACCACGGGTCTTCTGAGAGGTGCAGAGGAAAGGAGGAAGGGAATCTTTGTGAAATTATTCTTGCTCTTGTCATCCTGTCAGGGAAAAAAAAAAAAAAAGTGAATTACACATTTCACCTTTTGTCATACCAGTTTTGTCATAACAGCAGGTGAAGAAGGTTTTTTTTTTTATTTAACTCCTCTGGTAAAAATAAGACTGTTTTAATAGTTCTAATTTCTCTAATTATATAATCTCTGCTGAACAGCTATACCTGTACTGGCCAGCCTGTTCGTGTCACCTGAGTACCACGTGTGAAGAAGAAAAGAGAGCCCTGCTAATTTACTTTCCTCACAGATTTTAACAGAAAGTCCAGGTTCATAGAGATCATATGTTCCTTTGTCCGGAAACAAACAAAAAATCAAGAATGCCTGAATTCCCTTGTGGATAGAGAACAAGAGAAGCAACAGTGGAGGGTGTGTGGTACTAAAGTTACAGAGAGACTACACCCTTCAAAGCCTAGAGAGAGATCTACCAGGAAGACTGATTTGCTGTACATCTTAAAAATTTGGTACATAAATGCTAAACAATAATCTGCAGAAGATTAGATTTCCTAAACAGAACTTTGTAAGGAATGATGGCTATAGACATGGATTTGTTTTTCAGATTTGGATATTATAATGAACATATGGAAAAAAACATGAGTCCTAGGGGAATTATAAGTCTGTACCTAACTGAAGGCTAGTGATAAAGCTTTCTCAGAAAATTTATGTTATATATAACAAGTTTTAATGTCCAAAATCTCAACATGTTTGGATGGGATACTTGAAAGTGGTACAGAAAAAAAAAAACAGTTTTCTTTTAGTTTTGAATAATTTTAAAATATATCAAGATTGATGAAATATTCATTAAATTTAGTTAACTGCTGCTATGTATTTTTACATCTCAAAATGCGCTCAGGATCCAAGAGTTAACTGTACTATCCGTTAGGTCTTATTAAATGTTTACTGCCCCAGTGTTTCAAGATTCACCTTTGGGGTACAGTGACAGCCACATATTTATTCAAATTTACTGCATCCTAATGCTGTTGCATAAAACAGCTTTAGCTTCCTTTTTATGAGACTTAAAAGAAACGTGCATTCTGAATGAGCTGAAAGCCAATTTGTTAATTGTTTTTCAAAAGTGGGGGTTATATATGCATGCGTATAAATAGAATCTCCACGGAATTCTATAATAATAATGAGCAGAATAATTAAAAAAAAAAAAAAAGGTTCCTGATGAATTTAACATTTCTATGGTTAGCATTAGTTCGGACAGATTTTTAGTACAGTAATTTCGTTCGTGGGTATGTAAATTCCACTGAAGTCACTCTTTGGATGTTTTATTCCTTTTTCTTGATTTTTTAATAGAGCTCCAGATTTATGCAGCTGTCCTACTAAGGCAATCTTTCAGAAGAGCAAGTTCACCTAGGGCTTTCTAAATCTTACATGAGTATCATTACTCCTTAACCATCCTTCCTCAGTCATGAATGTTCAATTTTGCTTGAAGTTTTATGTGTCAGGACAATCATGTATTTGAACTGATGTTTTCGGTCTGACATATTATTCTCTGTCTCTCTTCTTGGGAAAATTAATACTAACATCTTTGAAAGATGTCCAATAGAATTCCTAATATATATTGTGTCTCTTCATTTTCTGTTTGTTTCTAAAAACTTAGTTCATTACTAGTAGTTCAATGTAAAATAATATTGGTCTCACATACTACAAGATCAGTAGGATTAAATTAATAGTGCAATTTTCCTATAGAGTACTATTAATTATTCATATATCTTCATTAATACATAAATTTTCTATTTCTTCTGTATACTTATACTTTTAAATATGCAACAGAGCTATAGGGAAAATGGAGAGGGCTAGCTTGTTTTTTCTTGCACCTATAATTCACTGCTTTCAGTAGTTCTATATGAAATATGTCTCTGGTTTAAGTATAAATTGATACTTTTGTTTGGAAATATTTTTAAACCATATCTTGAATAATTTAGCTGAAGTGTGATATAATGTAAAAGTTGAATAATTTATTACACTTGTAATTCTACTGCACAAGTAAAAATTATCTTCAAGCAAAAAAAAAATGATTCTTTAGGATTTTGATGAAGTTTTATTTTCAAAAAAAGGAACCCCCCCCCCCCAAAAAAAAATGTCGTGTATACAGCTTCTTTATCACAACAGCAAGGGAAAATGCGAGGCAGCCTTCCATTAATTCCACTACTGCAATACGGAATGCTAAAACCAGCTTAATGTGCTTTCATGCATATAATTTGAGGATCAAAGGGATGGTTGCTTTTAAATAAGGTATGACTAAGTTTTGGGAGAGAAACTCTTTAATCTGGAGAAAATATGACTGAGAATAGGTGTAATGGAAGTCTATAAAGCATGAACTGACAGCAAAATGGTGTGTGCGAGGAAGAGTAGAAGAGAATTGAGGTAAATCAGTAAATAGAGGAGGTGATGGGAAAAAAATACAACTTGTATTACTTAAACAGGAGCATATGTCAGCACTGAATCACCAAGTTGTTCTTTTCTTTTTTCCCCTATAAAGGAGCAACTCTTATGTTATGAGCATGAATATGCAGTATTTGTCTCCTAAATAAAAAATGAAGTGCTATAGCATTGTGTCACTGTGTAAGAACTATATGGGTTTCATCTGTATCTCTAGTGACCTTTAGATTTTAGATGCTAATTTTCTTCTGTAGGTCAACATTATATTTTTCTCAAGAAACAGCTTGACTGGCTATTTAAGAAAGACAATACGAGAGTCTTTGTGCCCACATATTCTCGTAGATGCTTTCTTTATGTTTTCCTGCAAAAGGATATCTGGAGATCATTTATTTTATAATTGTATAAATTCATTAAAAATCTTGTCAGACTTTTGCACAAATAGATGGGTGCATGATACCAAATAACATGTATGTCTACTCTCTGAAATACTGACCATAATGTTCTTTTTGTAAGGAACTTTATCTTGACAGTGCTCAGAGTGTTTTCACCTGTCTCTGTGAGTTTAATCATGCTTACTAGTCTTATACTTTGTGTTTAAAAATAATAGAATGGTTGAAGAAAGTCTGATGTAAATCTTAGAGAAAGCAGTGTCCTGCTGACATCAAGACTGATTGTGTAAGAGCATAAAGATAACTTGGAATGTCAAAATACGTGTATGCACATCACTAGTGGTATCTCCAGGGTCAATACTGTTGAGCATTGTCGCTAACGTCCTGGATGATGGCATGGAGTGTGCCGTCAGCATTCCGTCATACAAAGCTGTGAAGAGCAGCTGCTACACCAGAGGGCTGTGCTGGCACTCAGAGGGACCTCGAGAGGCTGCAGACATGGGCAGAGGTTCAACGAAGGGAAGTGGAATAGTCTTGTACCGGGGAAGAATAACCCCTGCATGGGGACAGACTGGGGAGGACAGCTAGAGAGAAGCTTTGCAGAGAAATGGACAACTGCAGTTGACCCTGGATCACTAATATATCTCTGTGGCGAAGAAGGCCAGCAATATCCTGGTCTGCATTAGGCAGAGGCCTGCCAGGAGGTTGAGACAGGTGATCCGTCCTCTCTGTTCAACCCTGGGGAGGTCACACTTGGAGTGCTTTATCCAATGCTGGGTTGCCCACCACAAGAAAGACATGGACCTCCTGGAGCAAGGCTGGCAAAGAGCCACAAAGAAGATTATGGATTGGACTATGTCTGTTACATAAGGAGAGTCTGAGAGAGCTGGTGGTGTTTAGCTTTGATAAGATGGGAGGGTGTAAAAAAGATGGAGCCAAACTCTTCTCACTAGTGCCCAGTGAGAGGACAAGGGGCAATGGGCAAAAACTCAATAAGTAAATTCTCTCTGAATGTAAGGAAAATGTTTTTTACTTGTGTGGGTGGTTGAACACTGGAATAGGTTGCCTAGAGGGATTGTGGTGTCCTCATCTTTGGAGACACTCAAAACGTGGTTGGACATGGTCCTGGGCAACCTGCTGTGCTTAACCGTGCTTAAGCAGGGGAGTTGGGCCGTATCTCCACATCAACACTTCCAACTCGAGCTATCTGTGATTTTATGAACCCCCTTCAGCATATTCCAGAGCAGCCCATGGCTAACGTGGAAAACAAAACAAAACTGTGCTATAAGGATGAAAATCCAACTGAGTTAACTAAAATCTGCACTACTCTTGATAACACAACAGATCATGTGGTTCTTTCATTTACCATTTTCACAGAAGTTCCATGCTGTTCATGGAATATATCCCTAATATCCCTAGCATATAGGATCCTAAAATATGACAGGTTTATTTTTTTTCTATAAACTGATATCTGTAGTAAGCGTAATGTGGCCTGGAAAAGGAATGATCTCAGAAACTTTCACAAACACAGATATGTCACTATTTCAATATTTGTATAAACCGAGGAATGCTGCAGAGAATTAAATATTTTTGTACATGTTTAAGGATTTTTGTTATCTCTCCTTAGATACTGAAAGATATATTTACTGAAATATTTAACTCTCACTGTTAACATGTCCAGTGAATAATCATGAATTAGTTCAAATAAAATGTACAGAGTCATCAATGAAACTGAGCAAAATTTTATCAAATTATACGTATATTTTGGGGAAACTGAAACAGTTCAGAATTCAGAGAAATATTGGTAATTAGGATGGTATTAATGCCACCCTAATTTTAGTGCTTAAACTTTATTATTTTTCCTATGCTTGTTGTATTTTGTCAATGCTGGGAGATTCTCAGGTTTTAAGTCACCCTCTAGAGGAGTCCTCTTAAGTGCTAAAAGTATCAATGAGTACATCTCCTTAATTTCTATTGGAGAGAAGGGCTAAAAAGTATATTGAAACACTCTAATAGTTTGTAGAATTTAATCAATTTTGTTTACAAAAAGAAAATATTGAAGTTGTCACTTTCTGAAATCAAAATAGTTGTTTGAAATCAAAAATAAAATTTCCTTTTAAAAGTCCTTCAAGACACTTCTGCAAATAGGAAAAAGAACAGTGTATTGGACTAAATAGAAAGATTTCCCTTTCTCTTTCCTTTTTTACCGGCTTTTGCTTCATCTACCAGAATTTCTTGTTTCTTTCCCTTGTTTGGTAAAGACCAAGAGGATTCAGGTATCATAATCTTACTTTGAATGACAATAATAGTTCTTAACCATATCAGTCATCTGACTTGGTTTTACAGAGAACACAGATATAAGAATGTAATGTAGAAAAATAGATTGTAAGATTGTAAATACAGTAAAAAAATATACATAGCAGAAATATTTTGAATCTCAACAATGGTATTCTTACTTATTACATTATCTGAGAAATATGCAGTCTAACCTTGTAGAACAGCAACAAAGAAAGAAAATGAAATAGATTTTAAATGTTAACTTGATGCTATTTATCCAGTGCATGCATTTTTGAAAACAGTAATTTAACGAAATTATGAAAAAAATCATGTATCATTAGCACAAAGCTGAACATTTACATATAAAATAGCATTTTTGTATGTTGCAGCTACCATATACTACCATTTTGGTGTAATCCCAGCCAAGGCACTGTGAGGCTGCACTCTACCATTTTTGGAAGTCTACAACTGCAGGAGATTCCTAATAACTGAAAAATGCAAGGATCACCTATCCTAAAGAATACCAAGAAGGAGGATGCAGAGAACTGCTGGCTGGTGACCCCCATTTCAGACCTGGGAAAGATTATTACAATAATAATCATAGAATCTCTAAGGTTGGAAGACTAGAGGTCGTCTAGTCCAACCCCCTGCACACGCAGGGTCACCTAGAGCACATGGCACAGGACTGCATGCAAGCAGGTTTTGATGATCTCCGGAGAAGGAGACTCCACAGCCTCTCTGGGCAACCTGTTGCAGTGCTTTGGCACCCTCACTGTTCTACAGGCACTTCCTTGAGTTCCTGTGAAACTTCTGATGCTTTCGTTTTTGGCCGTTTGCTCTAGTTCTATCAGTGGCCACCACTGAAAAGAGGCCAGCACCATCCTCCTCACTGCCTCCCTTGAGGTACTTATATACACTGATCAGGTCCCCTCTCAGCCTTCTATTCTCCAGGCTGAACAGGCCCAGCTCCCTCAGCCTCTCCTCATAGGGCAGATGTTCCTGGCCCCTGATCAACCTTGTGGCCCTGCGCTGGACTCTCTCCAGGAGCTCCACATGCCTCTTGTACTGTGGAGCCCAGAACGATAATGCACAATAACTTAATTGTTAATAATAATGCTAATAGAGGGGTGTCCTGGAGTCTTTCAGGCTGCACTATATTGGAGAGTGGGGCTTCACTGGGGCTGTGCAGAGAGGAAGGATCATCTTCCTCAGCCTTCTCCCAATGTAGTGCTTAGTGCAGCCCAAGGCACGTTGCTGACCCATGGTCAACTTGTCCACCGAGATGGTCAAGTGCCTCTCCGCAAAACTGCCCTGCAGCCAACCGTCCTACAGCAGGTCCATGTTATTTCCCCTATTGCTGCTTCTTACGCACTTGAAGAAGCCTTGATGCTTTTCACATCCCTCATCCCATCCCTAGGCTCCTGGATAACATCTCTATATTCCTCCTAGGATATAGGGCTTGGTTATAGGTAGGGAGTATAAATCTGTGGACTAGAAGGAGCAACTGATAATCTGAAGGGAAGAGGGGGTGCTACTCAAATAGATCTCAGCATGCTGTAGAAGCGGGCAAATAGGAACTCCACGCGGTTCAAAAGAAGCAAATACAAACTCCTGCACCTAGGATCAAGTAACTACAACTGTACAGGCCCGTGGTCAGTTGGCTGGAAAACAGTTTTACATAAAATTACATAGAGGTCCTCGTAGACAGGAAGTGGAGAAGAAATTTCAAGCAAATTCCCCTCTTCTCATTTACTCTGCTTGTGATATTTTATGCAGTTCCAAGGCATGAGTGTTCTTATCGCTGTTCTTTCAAGTGGTCTGCATGATTCATGCTAGTGAAAAAGTAAAGACAGAGCTCTATTTAGGAGCTTAATATTCTTGTATTTCTGTTACTGTTATGTCTGCTGTTGCTACTATTACTATTCCCAGTAATTCCCACAAATTTGGAAGGATGTTTATTTACATGTGTCATTCTAATACATGACATTTTCAGGCTTATATTGCACCTCTATATGTGCAGTTGCTAGGCAATTATTTCTGGTGACATTAAGCTCTATCTTTAATGGCAGTGTAAATTAAGCCTGAATGCAACAGAACTCTAGAAATAACCGGCTGTGTGAGACGACAGACGACTGTGTGAGTGCTGGCAACATTAGTTTCACACTGAAACGTATTCAAGCCTGGAATCTGCTGGTTCCTTAATTCTGAGTTTTCTTCAAAGTGCTCTCGGGTCTTTTCAAGTTCATGTCATCTTTCTAGTTTTCTACTAGCTTGCAGGTTTCAGTCTTTGTAGAATTAAGTTGTAAAAAGAAGGTAAATTGCACTTCTAAAGCCTGTAGAATGATGCTGGAACAGAAAGTGGTGAAGAGAAAGGAGATCACTAAAGAGGCAGGAATTAATCTCTTGAGATGTAAATATATAAATATGTGAGAAAGAAGTTGCCTGGGTCTAATGACAGGTCTAATTTAACCTTCTTTTGTAGAACTGAAGAAAATCACATAACTTTAATACCTTCAGTTTTCTCCCTTATAAAGTAGAAATATGCTATTTACTTAAAAAATGCAGGGATTTATCACTGCTCAGACTTTAAGATCTGTAGCGTAATTACTATAGTCTAAAGAGGAAACCAGATAATGTTGCAATAAAGTTGTCAGAACTATCAGTAGAAAATAAGGGTAGTCATAGGAGGAGTCAGTAAACATGATTTCTGAAAGATACGTTCCTCATCATAAGACCGAGTGGTTAGATAATGTCTGGGTATTATAGCAAAGGAGAAGTCAGCAATGCAAAATCCGAGCATAGTGATAAAAGTGTCTTCATTTACATACACAAATGTACAATTTGGGTTATCAACTGGCTGTTACTAGAAGAGTCAGCCCAACATCAAAGTCTAGCTTCAGAAGCAAGTCTTTCTCAAAAAATGAGTGCAATCCAAAGCACAGAGGACACTATTCTTTCATTTATCCATTTCTTGTGTATTTTAGCAACCTTTATGCAAAAGTATATAATCCAAAACAAACAATAGCATACCATGATTTCTGAGATGAAAAATCAAGATGTGAAATGAACTTAGAACTATGTGCAACGTTACCCTCTAGTGATGTCTGTATGATGATAATAACAGTATGATAATGATCAGCAAGTGTTGTGAGCAACAGCAAGGATATAAGCAACTAAAAATCTCATTTACTAATTAGGATCTTTTTGGGGGGTGAGGAGTCGATAAACTCTAGCAAGGAGAATATTTTTAAGGACACTGATTTCTGCCAAAATCTATAGAGGAAAGGACTATAATACTCACCTTCATACTTAAAAATGAAAACCTTCTCTATTTTAGAGCAAAGTATCGTCATAAAAATTCAGGCTGAATGCAGATCCTGAGATGTAAACTTGTTTTAGCTGGAGATGGTGACATGCACTCTTCAGGAACAATGACTGGCAAAAAAATGATTTCACCAAGTCTGAAGAGAAGCTCTTACCCTAAAATTGAAGTTCACAATGATTTCTTTACTGCTCAAACACAAAAGCTTGTGATTAGTAAGTGAATGTCTCAGTGAAAACCTGGATCTGAATTCTTGTTATTATTTACAATTAGACTGAAATTAATATAATTACTATAAACACCTGCAATTACCATTTTATAAAAGAATGTGTTTCCTGTTCCACTGTTGAGTATCAGACCTTATGACTTATTTTTATTAGGAGATAGAAATTTGCTGCTTATCTCTATATCAGATTAGGTCATGAGAAGACTATTAACCAGCAAAGCATACTGACTAAAGATAGCCTAGAAACTGTTGGACGTTTCTGCATTTGTATATGAATTTAGGCAGAATAAATAACCTCCTTTCCTTTTTTAAAAAATTTTTGTTCCCAAATAGGTAGTATGAAAAGCAAAAATATGACTATTTTTTTCTAAGTTTTGCTCACAGACCACGTTTACTTTTCATAGTGTTTTTCACAAATATTTGAAATACTTCTGTACACAAGCAGAGGTTATAGTATATGTATATATAATGTATAGGTAATTATATATTTAGTAACAGTAAATGTAACAGTAGATGCAACTGGCAAAGAAAAAAAAAAAAAAGAATGTGACATTTGAAATAAAATTCCTTACGCACATGAATCGTAACAAATGTGTATACCCAAATAAAACACGTTGACTCTACCAAAAAGCTTATATGTTTATTTATTCTCTCAACTGTTTTCAGAGTAACGCATTTAGACTATATTAATCTTGTTCTCTCTATGCTGCCACCCTGCAGCATTCTCAATAGCTGCCACCCTGCAGCATTCTCAATACAAGAGAATTTTACTGCGCTCCGTCAGGCTTTTAACTCTTGCTGACTTTAATGAAGAAAATGATCCAAGTGTCTCCTTTATTTGAGCGTTGCATTCTGTGTCTTGTATTCTAACTTCTCCTGGCCTGCATCAGGAGTGTTGCCAGCAGGTCGAGGGGGGTGATCCTGCCCTTCTACTCAGCTCTGGTGAGGCTGCACCTGGAGTATTGTGTGCAGTTCTGGGCTCCCCAGTACAAGAAGGACATTGAGCTTCTAGAGAGGGTCCAGCGGAGAGCAACAAAAAAGACGAAGGGACTGGAGCATCCGTCTTACAAGGAAAGACTAAGCGAGCTGGGTCGGTTTAGCCTAGAGAAGAGAAGACTGAGAGGGGATCTGATAAATATGTACAAATACCTGAGGGGAAAAGGTAAAGAGGATGGGGCCAAACTCTCCTCTGTGGTGACCAGCAACAGGATAAGGGGTAACAGGTACAAGTTGAGGCACAGGAAGTTCCACCTCCGTATAAGGAAGAACTTCTTTACTGTGGGGGTGACAAAGCCCTGGAATAGGCTGCCCAGAGAGGTTGTGGAGTCTCCTTCTCTGGAGATCTTCCAAACCCACTTGGACACAGTCCTGTGCCGCGTGCTCTTGGGTGACCCTGCGTGTGCAGGGGGGGTTGGACTAGATGACCTCTAGAGGTCCCTTCCAACCTCAGCCATTCTGTGAGTCTGTGAATTTCCAGCTTGCGAACAGCTTAAAGAACTGAACTGGCAATGGAAACAATAGAAATATTATATATATATATATTCCTGTGGTTTTTTTGTTTGTTTGTCTTGTAAAATCTTCTTAATCAGTAGGACTGGCAGTGTCCTTTGTTGAAACACATAACTAATACAGTTTGAGGCCATTTGACTTCTCATAAAAGAAAAATTGTCTTTGGTGTTAGCATTATGGCAGCTTAAGCTCTGGGAAATTCAGTGCATTGTTATAATGTGAAATGATTGACAATTAAATCTTCCCATTTGTTGACATACAAGTCTATTAGTGTGGAATTCCATATTCCATGTTATGGCAGCTCTTTCTGTTTACTATAATACAATGCCTTACAGAGAGAGTTAAAAGTATCATGTCTTCTTGTGTATGATGTTAGGAAACAAAAAAAAGAACTAAATATAGTAGCACGTGGCCTGCACAGTGAAGACAAAACCTCAGAAGTTTTGCCGTAAGCCAGTTTGGGAATATTGTGTTTGTTTCTGTAAAGGATAGATATTAAAAATAATTATTTGTATATACAAGGGCTTGTAAGCATATATTATGTACCAGTGTTTTACTAGATCATATTTTTTGATCATTTTTACATTTATTGTAATTTGCAAGAGAAGGCTAAAGATGTTGACAGCATAAACCTTAACAAATTTCCAAAAAAAAAAAAAAGAAAAGAAAAGAAAAATATGTTTCACAGACCTTTAAAAGGCAGGTTTATTTGTAAAGGTTTTGGTAGAAAGATTTGTTCCATATGAATAGCTCATTTCATGATGTAATTCGAGTTTTATCTTGTACTTTTGTCTAGCAGAGAGCTTTCAAAAAGATGACAGCACCTTAGGGAAATGTAATGTCATGGAGATATTACAAGTCAAGATAATTTCTTAAAAGACAAAAGTTTGTTTATATGCTGGCAAAATAATGACTTAATAAGTTGGTTTTATGTTTTCAGGCCAAGTGTTTTATATCTGCTAATCAAATGTTTGTTGAACTAAATTGTCTAATAATCCAAACTTTTTTAACTAGTTAAAAAACATTCTCAGAGGGAAAATACCTAAAGAGCCTTTGAAGATCAACAGTCTGTTAAAAGCAATTGACTTCATGTTGCATTGACTCACTTTGACAAATCAGCAGAAGTCTGTTATGCTAGAATCACAATGGCAAATGTTATATATAAACCCTACCACTGAACGTCGACAGTTACATGTTGCAATAGTCACTTCATGACATTCAGCAAATAATAGACTTACTAATGAAAAGCTTAATTAATGTATTTAGCTCTTTAAGTTCTAAAAATGCACATTTAATTTTTATCCTCATTTTGATCATTCAGGCTCTACCACTACCAATTTTCAGTCCTGATATAAAATAAATACCTGAGAACTGTCCATCCAGGAAACATTGCTTGTTTCCTAAATACTTGATTTATTAATTCTCAATTCTATCTGTTTGCTTAAATGCCACTCTGACTCTCATAACTTTTAACACAGCTACTCTCCACGATTTTCACATGATCAGAATCCTGATCTGTCTTTTGCCACTCCTGTACACTCAGGAAATACATGTTATTTCTCGTCTACTAGGAACAGAGATTAAAATAAGATTTGTATCTATCTGGTATGGATTCCAGAATTCCATTTTTCAATAAAAAATGAAAATAAAAAATTGTTTAATGGAACATGTAAAATAATTTAAATGAATAAAGTTTGAAAAGAAATAGTTATTTGTTACAGATTTCTGGTTATTTTTTCTTGCTACCTAGAAAGTCTGTGACAGATTATTTTACTGCCATCATTTATTAATCACATGTAAACAATCGATAAAAGAATAATTATTCTTGTGTGAAAAATAAGCTTTTGCACAAGGAACGGGGATATTCACTGAAGTTTTATTATTACTAGGCTCAGTTTATGTGGTCAAGTTTAACATTAACCTATGAGTAGTCCTATTGAAATTCTGTTTAAATATATCTGGTAAGGATGGTCTGTCTACATCAGTTGCTCTCAACCAATTTAGACAAAAAAGAAAAGTATATACTCTGTTTTATTTATTTTTTCCTCTGGCTATTTTCACTCCCTTTGTTTTGGGAAAGCAATTTGTTATCGCGCTTTTGAGAGCATCTCTGTAGAATATCTTTCAAGTTGTTAGTATTCATGGAATTTTGTTGTGCCTGTTTGCTAAAATGTAATTAAGGAGAGTAGTCCACAGGTTTGATAGAATTCGTTTTCAGATAAATCAACAGCTCTGCCACAGTAAATTAGGCATCCCATCCTAAAATCCAGATATTTCAATTGGAACACTTCTTCTGTAGGAGAATGAGACATTTCTGTCAGGAATGTAGTACATGCGGGACTCTAATTGATCTAGTTTCACATTAATGCATGAAAAGAAACCTTAGTCACTGTTCTGTTCACGTCACACAAAGAAATATGGCAAGACCCTCATTCCTCATGTTTGCATTCATCTGAAAACAAAAAGGAAAGATAAACAATTCCGACCTTTTTTGATAGAACACAATTTAAATAGAGCCGACATGATATCCAGGATATATCAGAATTAAATATTGTCCTCTCTGGATATATTTGCAAAATAAATGTTAGAAAAGAAAATTCTATAATGAAAATGCAGAAACGATTTTTTTCTTACCAAGAGGAGATTAAAAACCATGCAACTGAATCCAACACATGGTCCATTCAGTCCAATATCGCTTTTTCCCTATTATGCAAGATTGTTTCAGGAAAAGCCACAAAACACCACAAACACACTAAACAAATAGGCATGTGATGAGATAACCTACTTACAGAAAATAATGTGACTGAAATTGAGAACAACAGTGACAATCTCTCCAAAAGCTGCAATATGCTATAAATAAATGTTCTAAGCAAACAAAAATGATGACTGATCCTGTTATGCCTATGAAATGAGGAAGAGCACAAAAGGCGTCCCAGCTGTGTACAGTCATGGGCTCTGTGCTCCCCCAATCCTCCTACATGGGCATCTGACCATCCAATTCTTCCATGTTTCACCAAAAAAGGTAGCAGAGGTAGGTGGTGGGTACTGACATGTACATTTTGTGCACTGTGAAAGAGAATTAGAACAATTTAAATCCTCCTGTACCTGAGGCTTTCCATAAAACTTTATTCAGCATTAATACTGCATTTTCCCTTCCAAAAATATGATGTAGCGACTCTCACGGTACATCTAGTTGTTAGCTTGTCCTGAAACATGAAAAAAACTCTCTTACTCTGATTTTTAACATGTAAACAATTTTCTCCTTAAACTGGGAAGAATAATGGATTCATACAAAAAGATTTGTTTTAATTTGTTTATTTGCATAATAAAAAACAACAAAAGCAAAGACTGCAGTAACTGCAGGAAATATTAAGTAGAGCATTCAATAAGACTGTGTTATACTTTTTTTACCGATTCTCATGCAGTCTTGGATATCAGCATTTCCAGAACAATTAAAGATCCTAATGTTTATTTATTTAGCATACAGAGAAGGGGTCCCAGTCTACAAAGATACTTAAGCCCATATCAAAGTTCAGAAGATATTATTTCTGTATTATGACTTTACTTAATACATTGTAATATTTCTCCTAAGTCTCCAGTTAAGTTAAAATAAGCTAAAATTAAGTTAAAATAAGTTAATGCCAAGTTAAAATACTGCAGAAAGAACCTAAGCAAACAATTTATAACCACAGCAAAAATATCCAAGATCTTTCAGTTTTAGAAAAAGAGGGATTTAATACATCCATGCTCGCTTCCAATTCCTTTATTTTCATTTATTTATTTAAGTGCTTCTGCATTATTGTATTAGATCGCTATAGTTTTCACATTATTTACACAATAATAAAATTATATGTATCTCCTTACTTCAGGCACTGAGTAATCATTTAAGTTTTCTCAGTCTTTAATATCAAGGGAGATCCAAGGTACAAGAGCAACATCCAAATGTTACTGTAGGTTGAAATAATGTGACAAGTCTCCATTTCTTGGGTGGTTTTGAGCTAAAATTTTAAAATGGGATACTGTTCTTTTAGCATAATTTGTTGAATTAGTTTCTATTCCTTTAGATTTACAACATTTAAATGCAATTAGAGTCAAGTTCCTTGTATTCAATGGAAACATTTATAAATTAATTTCTCCATTTTTATTTTAAATAAAGAGCTTGGTTTCAGATGGTTTCTTTCAAGTGTCTGATACACATGGGAATTATTTCCATTCCCAACAATAAAATCCATTGCTTAATATATGTTCCTGGGTGTAAATTTAGATATCAAATAAAAAATCTATATAGAATGGTTTTGTTGTATAGATCACTTTTACTCCCTTTTGCCTCTATTTTCCCATACATCTTCCTGCCCAGTTTGTTTAAAGTCTTTAAAGACATCATTTTTTTTCAGATAGATGTATCATCATTTTGAGTTTATATGGTCATATGTCTTAAAGTTAAACATACAACAATTGCTGATACAGAACAGTATAGACATAAACAGTTTCCTATTCAATTATTCAAATATTTGCATTACAATGTCATGATAAATTTTCTCTCTCTCTTTCTGTGTGTATATATATATGTATATAAATAGAGGGAAACATCACTTTCTGGAACTTACACTACATCTCACTGACCATGAACTTACTGTACCTTCAATATGTAAAATGACTTAGAGAAGCTCAGACGGTCAGTGATTACTTTTAGGGCTCCCTTCCTTTTTAGAAAAGGTAGGCTGGGAAAAGCAAGGTATTGTATGCCTGTCACCCTCGCACAAACCATTTGAAAATAGTTGCTTGGTAATAAAAGAGTGAGCAATAGCTAATATGGATTTATCAAGACAATCTGTGTCAACCAATCTGATTTCCATCTGAAATTTTTACAGGCCTGGAAGACAGCAGAGAAGCAGGAAATGTATCATGTTTCTTATTAAGGCGTTTGATACTATTTCTCATGACATGTTTAAATCATCATTTTTATTACAGATATAAGAAACATGCTTTCATCCAGGCAATAATATTTAGACTGTTGTCAGCTTTATATTGTTTGGTAAGTGTATTGGTGACTTCCATGTTGGTGTAGTATATAAATTTATGAAATGTATCAGTCATACCAAGTTGCATCAAAAAGAATGAGGAAAAAAATGTGTAGCCTACAGAAGGGATACACATGTGGTGATATATCCCATATGGATATGACTCACAAATATATTTTGCAAAAAGATAAAAAGCACCATATTGTGATTTTTTTAACAGCAGTATCATCCTCAAGATAGAGCTGTTTTACTATCTGCTGGTGAAGGCCACAGCTGTCTGCTTATATTACCTCAGTTTAAGCCATTGAGAGTGTAAAGCAAGGAATATGATAAGCATGTGAAATACATGACATATAAGGAAAGAAAAGGCAAAATTAATATTTACTATCTGTCTTCATATGAAAAGGCACAAGAAAAGAGCTGGGTTACTTTGTTTATCTTATCTAGGATAGGTAGGCAAATATGTAAGAGGATTATATTTAAATGAAGGAGATTAAGGTTAAACTTTAGAAAAACTTTCTAACACTAATGATAGTGAAGCATAGCAGTAGACTTCCATAAGCAATTGTAAAGCCTTTGCCATAGTCTTTAGAATCAGGCTCAAAAATTATCAGCAGCGTTTCACAAAGCTTTCTTGCAAAGGAGTTAGGAAATAGATTAGATCACCTCTTAAGGACAGGTTTCTGTGATTTTCGGGTCTGGAATTTGATTAAAAAGTGCGTAATAATAAGATGGAGGAGAGGATTAACCCGTCTTGGTTTTAGTGTGATAATGCTTGTTACTGAATGACAGAGTCATGGAGAAATTTAGCTTGGAAAACCCCTCTGAAGTCATTTGACCCAATCTCCTGCTGGAAACAAAACTGACTCTGAAGTTATGTCAGTTTACTCAGTCCATCTCGTTCAGATTTGAATATTCTTCAAGGGTGGAAATTCCATTACTTCTCTGTGCAGCCTGGTACAATGTTTGACCATCTTCACTGTAATGATTTTTCTTCATAGTTAGAATACATCTTGCAATTCATTTAGTCCTTTTCACTCACATCTCCAAGAAGAGTCTCTTTTATCTGCGACCACCCAGTAGGTATCTGCAATTAGTTTTCCCCCATCATCCAATTCACATTTGATTTCTATATAAAGTAACTAACTATCCCAAGTACTAAGTGATAATGGTTATGCCCCACATTTAATTTTATTTCTATACAAATTTGAAACTTGGCCCCCATGATTATTGACTGAATTCTTACAATTTTTAAAGTGATATGTCTTATTAGGCTGTAAGATGTGTTTTGAATTATCATCCTTTAGACTGGTGAGAACTTCTAAGAAGTCCTAAGTAAATAGAAAATACTTGATAAACTATGAAAAATTAGAGTTGTTTATTACAAATACTCTTCCTATCCTCCCCCTTCACACCCCATGAGATCAGAGAACATTCAGCTGTCTCAGGGCATGAAAATTTGAGATTTTGAACAGGTGTTCTGTATAGGGCACCCCTGGCTTGAGGTTCATCATCAAGAGTTGTTTGATTTTTTTAAAAAAATACATATACAGTTATAGTAACAAGTTTAGTTTGTCTGCTGGTTTCCCTCAATTTGTCCGAAGAACTGATGCTTGATCTATGTAGAGACTTCTTGTTCGGGGGGGACAAAAGTTTTTATTCATGTTCTGATATTATTTCTTAACTTTTGTCATAGTGATGACAAAAGGTACATGACTGGTATAATTTCTGATCAAACAAAGCAAACAGGGTGATATAACTTCTCAAAATGCGTTCTGAATTTTTATTAATCAGAAATCGGATCAGGCTTCTCTGGGATCTCCCCACTTACCCCCTTCCACTTCCACTTCCAATTTGGTTGCTATGTTTGGGATTGTTTTTCTTAAAAAAAAAAAAGTTTAAGAGAAGAGTAATTAATTTTGATTATATTACTTACAATATTTGCCTGGATTTCATATCATATAAATGGCCTCCTGAAACCCAGCCTTGTATTAGCTAGGGAGGTGAGCTCTTTTCTGCAGACTCTATGATAGAGATTTTGGAAAAGACATTAGCTGTAGAAGCAATTAACACAAGAATTAGAAGTGTCACTTATAGTCATAAAAGCTGTTCATATTCAAGAGTACAATTCATGTAACTGGAAAAAGCACAAGAACATTTTTCAACATTCTTCATGTAGTAAATAACAAAACACTCTTAAAACAGGTCTGAGAAAAGCAAATGCTAGAAACTATGAAATCGAATATGTCCTATAGAAGTAGGGACTCACTGGAGTCTGTTGACCAGTTTTTATTTTCTAATTCACTATGATTCACTATAAGGAACAAGGGACAAAATAATAGATACTTTTCATATTAAGAAGAGCTTTCAGTATCTTCAAAAAACAGAATTCCTGTTCACAAGAGCCCTGCAGAAAGTCCCTCTGCCTTACTTTACTGAAGCCCTCCCTCCTTGGGAGCACAAAAACTACCCTACTCAATCGCCTCTCTTCTAGAGACTTGATTACATTTACCAGTTCAGTGGGAATCCTGGGCTGATCCTCAGCACCTGGGTACAATATCATTTTATATATATATATACATATATAAAACATTATTCCAGGACTGTGAGAGATTGATGCTGTTGCTGCAAGCATGGCTCTTAAGTCAAATGTGCAGGACAGGCCTGCTAAGAAGGTTCAAGAGGAGAGAAACCTATATAAGGGCAGAATTTTCTTGTTAGTGAGTTAGTTAGAAATTAGATTATGAATAGATTGTGAATAGTTCTTGGTCTCATGCAATATTTTTTGTCTGCACTTATGAAGGTAGACTGCAAAAAGGAGTAACTATAATTCTCATGATAGAGATGGAGACAAAACCTTACTGGTGCTACTCATCAGGTTTATTACTGTGCTATGGACAGGTGATGTGCAGTGCAATTTCAAAGTGACACTGAGTATTGTTTACGGACCCAGAACTTCTTGTTTTCTATCCCAGTGCTCAGCTTTCTGAAGCAGCACTTAGCCAAGGGCCACACTAGTGCTTTTTCTGTTATTGTTTTTCTTTCTGTATGCCATTTAGGTAATAGATGCTGTGCCAGCGGAAGATGATACAATGCAAGGTCCCATGTAAAGATGTAAAGAGCAATTAAAGAAGATATACATAGATGCTTATGTTAGTAAATACAATATATGAAACTATTTCTTTTGCTACTCAATAAACACAAACTTATTTGTGTTTTTTAAAGCCTTAAAAACAGACTTGAGTAGTGAAAATGTGAATTTCCAATTATGGATATTCTTAGGAAGGCCCTTTCAAGTCTACAAGATATTTGTTGATAGAAGTGAGAGAACAGCAACCGAGAGAACAGTGGACCATCAGAAGAATAAGAAACTACAACAAAACTTGGAAAGAGAGCCGCAAGAGACAGTTGGAGAGTAATATAAAATTATAGGGAAAAAAATACACACACACAAGAAAACAAAAACACCTTGATCTAGGTACCAGTAACATAGAAATTATTTTTTATGCAGACGTATGTCTGTGCAGTTTTAACTGTATTCAAGAAAATAACAACCCAGTAGCTCCTGTGGGAGTGATACTGAAAGTTACCTAATAGTGAAGGTTCACACTACTTCTTTGTATGATGAAATGATCCTTTCTCTGCCCATCTGTGTAAATATTACAGTATTCTCTATTTCTATCAGTTTTGGAGCTGCCAAAAATGTGAATGAAAGGTGCTGTATTTGTCATTTGGCTCTGGGAGTGGACCCTAAAGAATGTTAATATTTGTATGTCACACTTAAGAAGGAAATTATAATTCTGATAAAAAAAGAGATACCCTACGGAGATCAAATAGCAGAGAATATCATCGAGATTTTATGTTTCATTTTGGTATCCTGCACAGCACACTTATCAAGCAAGTGCAATAGAGAAATGAATAGAAGTTTTAGTCAGTAAATTATTTCCTTTTCTTCTCACTCATTTATTTATGATAATGATTTAGTTTAATCAGAATGAAATAGAATTCTTTTTTTTTTTTTTTGTGGAACATGCTGTGTTTCAAAAGCTAAAATTCAGCCCTCAAGATTGTTCCCACTGACTAACTTCCACAGATCACAGGGACTGTGCATTTATCTGACCTCATCTAACCTCTCTACAGGCTTCTCTGTTTTCAAAGAAAGGCTAAAGAAAACTTTAGATCAGACCTGAACATGAAAGGCTAATGAATCCATTATATCTGCAATCTAAATATCATGATTTTAGAAGGTGAAAATTATCTTGGTATTTTACCAACTTATTCTCTGTTAATCTCTGATCTATTTCAAAGAGACAGCTGTGTTTTACTTGAAATTTTTTTGATTTATTGCTTCATAAAGTACAGTATCCGGTTAAAAATGTAGGGTCCACTGTATGGTATCAGTCTCCAAAGACTCTGGTCCAGTTCTGAACACCTCTGTACAGGGTTTGTGATCACAGAAGCTAAGGCAGTTTAGTACAAAATTAGGCTGCTATTTAGAATGTAGTCTCTGGTTAATGGCTTCATAAATCTCTTGTCTGGCTGTAGCGTCAAAAGAGAGATTTTGATACTTTCAGCAGGCCCTCATTTTACTTCCAAGCCTTTCCCGCCCCCAGAATTTCTATTGAACACTAATAATAAGATTTAAAAAAAAAAAAATCCCTGCATAGGAATTCTAATTCCTATTAGAATTAACAAGGAATTTTGTTCTACTAACAGATTTTTCCCTGCTGGCCCTGTCATTACTGCAGGTCACCTGCAGAATACATCTCTGTCGAGCTGTCCATGGGTCCTGCTCACTACTGTTACAGTTTTTGATGTCATCCAAGTATCTGATATAGAGAGATTTCAGAATCCTTACAGTATTAAAATTCATAAGTACTATTAAGTTCTAAGTAAAATGTTGAGCATTTGCTAAAAAAAAGCTAAATAATAGAAGCCCCAAATTTAAATGTGTGTTAAAAGAACAGAGTGATAGAATTTTTGACAACAGATCTGTCTGAGAATGTCTTTTTTAACACAGTTCACCATGCAAACACAAATATGCATTCAAATTGCCTTTTAGTCTCACAGGTGAAGTTCCAGATATGCTATTTCTCATCACATATCACTATTTACTGCAGCAATTATAGGAGCTTGAAGATAAAAAGTGTTGCAGACCTGGAAGAATTATTATTATTTTTAAGTATATTTTGAAATCTCTTTTATGTAAGATATTTTTCTATTTGGCAATGTATTGTGTGCCTGTCTTCTCTAAATACTTGAATTTCAATAGAATGATGATGTTTAAATTATAGTCTGTGTACCCACTGTCCTAGGATCTGTACGTACATATAATATGAAGACATACCCAACTCTGTTGCTCACAATCCTCTGAGTGACAAAATGGACACAGCGACATGCAGGAGAAAAAACAGGAGAATGCAAGATGTGGAGATAGAAACTGCCTTTGTATTTTTTATGTATAAAGTAAGTGTAATTACCTTCATGGATGGATGGATAGAATTTTTTCAGCTAAGTCTCTTGACTTGGCTGAAACTTGAACTTCATAAATATCTTTCTTTTCTGTTAAGCATCTCAGATGACATATCCTTAGGATGTTCTTTGCATATGGCACTGCCGTGTCATATAGATACGTATATGACAGCTCCTGATTCCTGTACTGAAACTGCATTCCACCTATACAGTTTAAAGTGGGGCTGCTTTAAGATGCATCGTATTATATAGTGTCATGCCAGGAAACAAAAAAAAAAACAGAAAAGCTTAGAAATGTGTTTCCTATTTATCTATATCTTAACATCATGTGAAGTGCAAGAGTGAACTGGGTAACAGTGTTACAGATCATCTAGCCCAGATCCCTTTGTCCTTGTTGCTACATCTGTGGTATGACACAGCTTGGGACTTCACTTCATAGTTCTGAGCACAAATCTTGCTGTTTATTATGTTTGGGGCCAAACTCTTCTTGGTGGTGGCCAGTGACAGGACAAGGGGTAATGGTTACAAGTTGAAACACAGGAAGTTCCACCTCCACGTGAGGAAGACCTTCTTTATTGTGAGGGTGACAGAGCCCTGGCACAGCCTGCCCAGAAAGGCTATGGAGTCTCCTGCTCTGGAGATCTTCCAAACCCACCTGGATGCCGCCCTGTGCCACGTGCTCTAGGTGACCCTGCTGGAGCAGGGGGGTTGGACTAGATGATCTCTAGAGGTCCCTTCCAACCTCAACCATTCTGTGGTTCTGTGATTATTATCGTTATCTACCCCTCCTCAATTGCACGTAGAGCCAGAAAATCATATAAAATCAAATATGTTTGGATTTATGTGCATGCTTCCTTTAGTATTTGAAACAAAAGTAGCACATGATGAAAGGTTCGATGCAGGACTGAGCCAGGTACTCTTGAGCACCGTGAACTTACAAACTTGAAGCCAGCAGACATGTGCGTGAGCCACATGGCTCTGGTGTCAGTCGGTATCAGGGTGCCTGCTCCTGAACGGAACATTTAGAGAGAAAGGAGAAATGTGGGAGGAAGAGGAGGTGGCCTTTCCTCAAAAGTCCTGTACTTTGAAATCATCCATTAGCCCTTCTGTGTGGAGAGAATGGTTTCCTCCTGTTTGACTGCAATGATAGAACTGGAGAACGCATTTTACTTTTTTCACTATAAAAGTGGTTCACATTTATAGTGAGTAAGGTTTTCCTACCCCAGTGATCATAAATGTTTTCTATTTATGCAAAAACTTTCAGAAAGAATAATTTTGGTTTCTATACCATATACACGAAGCACACGGTGTTTTTCCAGAGACAGGTAGTGAACAGCTCAGAGCTGACTTGCTCCTCTTGTAGTGTGGGGAAAGTGCTGTGCACTTCAGGGATGAGAACAGTGTGCCTGCTGCATAGGACATAGTGAACATGAGAAAAAAGATATTTTTGCTTTGTTCCATGTGCTTGAAACCATTTTAATTCCATAAATTCCTGTAAGTTTTTATCCTGTAACTATGCAATCCTAACCTGTTGAGGTTATTGAGGATATACGTTGACTTCTATTCACCGTAGCTTCTTTATAAGGCTGGTCTAAGAGGCACAGGGAGTAAAAACCTGAATGCTGATGCATAAAGGGGTTGTTTAAGGGAGGATAGAAGATAAAAAAAGATAAATATGTATAAGAACCCATGGCAGAAAGCAACAGAAATAGGCTCTCAAATAAGAAGGAAGGTTAAAGAATTGGAGCAGGAAAAAATATTTATTAGAGAATTTATTTTGAGAATTTAAAAAATAACTAAAAACTTCTGAAATTTCCATTTGATTTTTTTTAAATCTTGGTGACAATCATAGCATTTATTTTAGCATTAAATTTATACAAGATTAATTCAGAGTTGCCTATGTTGTTACTTTTTGATAATCACAAAATTTATAGCAGGTAATTCAGTTATGAAAATGGATTTTATTTTAGTCTTAACTTGATGCACTTTTCATATGTATAGTGATGTCTTGTGACACCAGAAACTTATTTTCTTAGACATTGTTTATTTTTGGTTGCTTATTATTGTTTGTGTCAGCTAGGCTTTTTCATTTGATTGATTGCTTTTTTGAAAGTCTGTACTTTCTATTTGAAAGTATTTCCCTTAAAACTAAGTAATTGTGCTGAAGAAATATAGGAGTATTCGGAGTGCTGATAGGAAAGAGCAGTCGTGTGAGACTACTGAGATTCAAGTGCTAAATTGATAGGAAAGAGTTTCCTTTAGATTCAGATCAATCTTTTGATAATTCTTTTTACTTAGAATTATCTCCTTGATGACATGATAACAGGACATTAAATTGCAGTGACAGTTAAATCACTGCTTATAATACACAGTGGCTTTAAAACCCAGATTGTGGAAATTAATTTTGTTATATGTTTTCCTTGTAGTGTTCTGAAGAATGACTAGCAATACTGTTCTTAAAAGTTCTCTGGAAATAGTTTATTTCCCCAGGTGGGATCGTCTATAACTCTCCATAATTTGTGTGTCATTCCTTCTCTGTTTGTACGACAAGATTACGCTGTTTTTTTTTTTCTCCTTTTTGTGTTCCAGATGTGATGTCAGTGCAGCTGAAGGTAGAAAGTCTATCTGTAGTTTCAACTCCAAGGAAAGGTCATGTAATGCTAACACAGGGATATGTATTGGACATGGTTGATCTTACTTAAGTAAATGTTAGTATCCGCCTTCAATAGCAGGACTGATTATTGATCATCAGTCGATACCTGGAACAATATACAAACAAATAATGATTTAGTCTTGCACTAAAATAGAACTGTAGGTGTTTATCCTGAGCCAATCTTAGCAGGCTCAGTTGAGTTTGATAATAAAATAAAAAGGTCAGTGGAAGATCTTTTGGTTTCCTAGCAATTTTTTATCCTGATCTCCCTCTTGATAATTGTATCACTATTATTTTTTATCATATGTTTCTTCCACTTACCAAAATGTTTCCTTAGTTGTATATATATGTTTCAGTAACAGAGGTAGTGACTACTTTTCTTAAAAACCTTAATACAATTCCTTGTCATCTAGTTCTTTATAATAATCAGTGAGCTATCAAAAGTCAGTTACAATACTTTCCTATTTGTTCTGTTGTTTTTTGGGCATCTCTATGATATAGACAGCATTTAGTGGCCGAGGAGTCTGTACCATAAATTACTTGTAGAATTTGAGTAATTGAACTCAATGTAAATAACGCTTCCTTTCTTTCTATTGCTTTGCTCAGTAGGTTAAAATGCGTCTATGAGAAGATATATTCTGTCTATTTTTGAAAAGGCAAAATATCAGAACAGAATTATCTGTGTCTCACACTGTACGTCTCATGACGTACATGAAACTTTAGCATGAAACTTATTAGGCTGTTGCATCTATGATAAAACTCCCCAGAAAAAGACTCAAGAAATACAGTTGCTTTTTTTTTTTTTTTTTTTTTTTTGTATAAATGGCAGACATCTGGGCTTTAGTCCTGTGCCTCACAGACAACCAAAGTTCTTCATCTTAGTCTCAGTTTAAAAAGTGCTATATCAGCACATAATTCAGGCAGAAAATATGCCATTATGGAAATACAGGTTATATATTGCAGGGTGGGATCAGGATACATGAGCATTTATGTTGCAGGGTGGGATCAGGATACATTAACATTCCCTGATTACCATGAGTTTGCTAGATCGATAGTGCTATTTCACCACCAAGTAGATTCTTGTCAACCCTTTGTCATACTGTTTGACAATCGCAGTTATGGAATAAAAATCTACATTCATTATATTTATATATGAGATTCGTAAGCCATACTGTGTAACTTGTTTTTAAATTCTGATCTTCCATGTATGATATTACTGTTTTCTCTATATGAAGTACCTTATGTGTGTGACCGTAGTTTAAAAAGAATAAAAAGCTGCTTGTTTCCTTTAGCGCAGTTGAAATAACCTGTTAAGTAACCCAAGAGTTAATTCTGCATTTCCACCCAAGAAATTGCATTGCCTCTTTCCTTTATAATGATAGATACCTGACGTTATCAGAAAGGACAAAACACATTATCATGGGCACAAAAGACCTGGCATGTCATTAAACTGCTCCTCATCGGCTAATTTGGGAACTGATTGAATAAATGTTGCAAAAGTCTTTTCTACCTCAAAGGAAGGAAAGTTAATTCTGCAGCCACTGTTGATGGACTCATGACTAATTGGAACAGGCAATAATGATCAGGCGTACCATTTTATAGAGCCTACTGAGATAATAAGCAGCTTTTATGTTGTCATTTCCATGCCGTGCCAAGCTCCCCATCCGCAGTATTTTTGCATCCCTAGCAGTACACAGGCTTGTTAGATGCTGCCTGCCTGTCCGGATGATCGTAGATTCTTTATGTTTGCTCTCTCATGTGGGTATCCCAACAGTATGGCAGAAAGGCCTGGGGATGTTTGAGGTTTTTTTTCTTCCAACATCACTTTCAGATGTTCCTTGTTGATGTAGCTGCACACTGGTAGATTGAATTTACACATTGAAAACTGTCACTGAAGTCAGTGGGGATTCCACATACTAAAGGACTATAATATAACCTCGAGAGAGGCAAATCAAGAGCTTTTTTTTCTCACAAAGCACAATTACTATGCTTCATCTTAAGAAGAAAAAAGAAAAAGAGGGAAAAAATTACACCAAGAAAGGCTTCATTTCCTTTAAACTTACATAAATACAGTGGCTTCAATGGAAGCTGATCAGTGTTTTCTACCTGAAAAAGAAAGTCTTTTGGCTCAGATTTTTGGCATCTGTGTGATGCAAAATTTTAAATTGTTTTTCTGGAACGGTAACAAGTTATTTTAAAGTTTTATTTCCTAAGGCCTATACGGGCCCATATGGACTGTGTCTACTTATCATACTTCCAGCATATTTCATGCAATCAGTCTCTCAGCAGATCTGTAATAAGTATTCCTTTAAAGCAATAATACATTTTTAAAAAGTATATTTGAAGTTCATCACTAAGAACCATTTACTTACACTTTTAAAGCGTGATATAAATAGTACTGTCATGGAATCCTAATTAGGATATTTCCACTGATAAAGGAGACCTCAGCTCTGTACTTGTTCCTGAGATTACTCCTGCCCTTACTCAAACAACTGTTTTATGTAAAATATATTAAAAGTTATGGAATCAAGGCTGGAATTCAATCTTCCATTACAGGCAATAATCATTTTTTCTTTCTGCCTTCTTTCTTTTCTTTTTTCTTACTGCTCAGTGCTGCTGCTTAAGGCAAACTCATTTTAGAACAATGGCACAAGAGGACTGTGGTGGGTCCTCCTTGTCCTAAAACTGTCTAAAGCTTAGAGATTAAAACACCGACTAGGTGAAGCACCTGAGTGTCCTGGGGGTTTTGCATGCCAAGCAAGTATAAAAAGGTATTGTCTCTTGTTCATCCTTTTCATATTCTTTAGATAGTGTTTGAGATTCCTTCCTCTCTCCCTCCCTCCCTTCTTCCCTTCTTCCTTCCCCCCTCCCTTCCTCTCTCCCTTCCTCTCCTTCCTTTCTCTCCTTCCTTTCCTTCCTCCTTTGTTTGGTTTGGAACCCCATCCTTTTAAGGCTATGTTAGACAGACTTTCAGAAGATCTAGTAGGTACAATTTCCTCAAAGCGTTTCAGTGAAAAAGCACCATGTTTCTTGAGGTGGAGCAAACTTGGACTAAGCTCACCAACCCGTGATCATACCCGTTGGGGCTGAGGAAAGCCTGTGCTTGCACAGAAGCAGAATTTTAGAAATCTGTAGAGCTTTTAAGTTATATAGCGGTGGAATTGGATGTTGTGTACTGCGGAGCAAAGAACTTGGGATCTTAACATAATGCCTGCCTGTAAGAATTCCAGCTGTATCCAGTTCTAGGTGACTAGACTCCTTTATGCATTTAGGCATTTTAACCTCAAACATGATTTTTGTGACAGATGCTCTCTCTCACAGCCTGCAAGCATGCAGTTTTTTTTTGTTGTTTTTTTTTTTTCCTTTGTGATTGTCTTCCTCAGGAAAGTGTTCACTGTATATAGCTTTGATTAGAAAAGCAGAAGGTTTGAAGCAAGAAGCATGAATATATGAAAAAACACAGGTACCCATTTAAGAGTATCACTTCTTCCTTCCAAAACTATTTCCTGCATAGCTGCATTTGATTTGGGCAGTGGTAGAAAAGTTAATGTGATGGTATTTAAAGTGAGGCAGTAGATGAAAAAACAGAAACCAAATTTGTCTTCCCATTGACTTTGAATGCCCTAGTATGCTAAATACAAATTCCACATAAAGAAAGCTTTTTAGCTGAGTCTCAAGTATAATCTGTATTGTCCTCCTTCCCAACTCCCCAGATATTTTGAGGTGGGACTTGAAACCCACCATGTGTTGATAGAAACACATTTGTTATATTAAAGCTCCAATGTAATTAATAGTGTATTATGTTTTTTCTAAAGAAAATAACAAAAACCAGAATAAACGGTAACATGGTGCAGTATGACAAAAAGAAAATCAATTTGAAACTGCTGGTCAATTGAAAAGGATATCTCCTGTTTTAACCCACAAACTTGCTAAAGAAGGACATTTCATCTTTTTGTGAGAAGAAAATGGATGATTCAATATTACAAAAGAAGGCTGGATGAGAAATACATATATTATTGCTGTGTTGATAGATATTTACACTTAAAATAAGTGTAACCCCCCACACCCTGCATTATTTCAGGAATGAATTCAAAAGAGTTTGGAATGAGGTGTTTGAATGAAGTCATGCAGTGACAAACAACTGAGCACTCCTTTGGTGTGAGCTACAAGGACTCTCTTAATCAAACCATTTTCTCTTGAAGCCAGCTATAACTTCTGCAGGAAAGTCAATTTAAGAATATAGCTTGAGCTTTTGATGATTTCAGAGTGCTCTCAAATGACTAGGGAATAGGACTGCAAATCTTGTTAGACAACATGTGAGAGCTGCCTGATTGGTAGGAATTATATATTTGATTTTTTTTTTCATGATAACTTGAAAAATGAGGATTGCTTCTGCTTCTGTAGGATGCCAAAAGAAGAAAAAGAAAAAATGCAATTGAGGAAGGAAATGTGCCAGTTATATTACCAAATGTGTATCCATTTTAACGTAAGTGATGGTTTTTCTGTAAGGGTTGTCACTGAAAATCTGGCAACTGCTTAGTGTGATCTTATTTTTTAATAAAGAAATTTTAATCAGTTCTACTTTATTAAAATTCAAAGTTTAAATTTAATTACTTTGACATATTGAAAAGTGAAATAAATGAGTAGCTATGTATAACTATACGTATTCTGAGTATATGGATGTATAAATATGCTTAAGCATCTCCTAATTATTTAAAAATAGAAATGACAAACCTGCCTATGGTATAAGGGTAATAGTTGATTAGTGTGCAGGTTTGCTGCACAAGTTTAAGGTGAAACCTGGCTAGAGATTAAATCAGCTAAACTTAGATGCTTCTCTGTTAGTTCCTGTATTGAGGAAGGTGTCTAAGCTGTGATTAGTTTAGGCCCACCTGTACAGTAAACAGACTTTAGAGATCCATTTACCTGATTGGATGGGTAGCAGTAATCCAATTCCCTTGCTTAGGTATATACCAGAGTATATACCTGAGAGTATATACCAGAGTATATGGGACTATGGAAGGCTTCTGTCTTCTGGATGGAGGCCAAGCAGGATATGTTGAACATCTTGGACACCTACAGTTTAGATACCAACGTCAGGCAGATAGCCTGCCTGCACTTGTTTACCATGTAGGTGCCTCAAACTGAAACCCGGCACTAGAACTGAATTCAGCAATTCCGTTGCCCAAATATCTGTGCTCTAGAACAATCAGAAATATCCCCAAAAATACAAACAATGTGCAATTGGCATACCTGACTCATAAAACCTGCAGATAGACTCTTTACTTTTGTAGTGGCAGCTAGAGGTTGGGTAGAATATTTTAAAGCATTTAAATGGCATTATATTCATGTGTTTAAACAACTTAAGTCCTTGGGTTCAACCCTGCCTACATGTAGGCATCTACTGACATTTGACATAACATTGCTCACACACGAATGTGAGATATCACAGGGGATCCAGAGAAGCCCTGGGGTCTTCTGGAGCAGCAGCCAGAGTGGATAGAGCAGTTAGGTGGATACCTCAAAGGGTAATAGGCACTCAGCTATGGATCAGATCTTATATGCCCCTAAGATATACAAAATACTTCGCATGGATATTGCCACAGTCCCAGTTCACTTGTTCAAAGACTAAGGGTCAAATCTATTGACAAAAAGGGGGATAGGAAAAGTGTTTTTATTTGCTGGTTTCCTCACAAATAAAGACAAACAAAATAAATAAAACAAGGAAAAAAGCCCCAGCGGCGTCATTTTTCTTTCGTGCAATAGAGTATTGCCTTTGCAAGACCAAAACAATAGTGCAAATCTCAGGAATTCTCTGTTCTTTCATGATGCAGAAGTAGAAGGATACCTGTGCTGATTTTCATTACTATAATGTTTCCATGGCTGCTATTTTTGGAAGTGCTCAAACTCTCCATGATAGTTTCCAGTGGTAATTTCAGCTCCTAGTTTAAACTCTAATTTCCAAGTGACTGCCTATACAACAAAATCCACATATGGTGAAGGTGAAAAGTGGTGTCAATAGAAAGCAATTCAAAAACATGAGGAGTAAAGATTATTTTAGTAAAGGATTTGAATTCTAAACTGTAGCTTGCAAAAGTCTGGCTTTCTTCGAGGTAAAGCTTCAGAAAGCACCGCCGCCTTCTAATTCCTGGGTTTTGGTCAGTTAGGAAGTGATCATTGCAGCACAGAAGATGGGCTTGGAAGTAATTTACTTAGTGTGGAAGCAGAGAGCACAATGCAAAGTGTGAGGCTTCCTGCTGAGCTTGAAGAATGCATTGAGCCAATGTACTGCGCCTCCTCCTAGATCCTGCCAAGGGAGACCAGAAATATGTGCTCATTACTGCTCCTTTTAACATGATCCTCAAGTAGGGAGTATGTCTGTCCTCATACACCAAAACTACCTTGTTGAACTCTCCCTGTTGAACACTGCAAAGCAAAGCAGAGCTGTGTATCATGCTACAGAATAAGACAAAAATATTACCCTCTACTAGACTATATTCTGCATGAACTGCAGTATTTCCAAAAGAAGAACGAGGGAGGTTTACCTCGTGAGTGTTCAGGGAAGGTGAATAAACCAGTGTGAAATATTATAGAAAATATTTTAATAGGCTATACTTCAGTTTATACTCTGCTTTCATTATTAGAACTAGGGAGAAAACAACAACAACAAAAACAAACAAACAAACAAAAACTTAAGGCAATCTGAAGTTGACGAAACATTGCTATGTCTCTTCTAACATTAGCAGATTTCAGTTTCGTGTGTAATCATCCATTTGTGAGTCTTTACAGTTACTTAAATGCAAACAAAGATTTTGTACATTCTGTGAATAATTTTCACTAGTTTTATCCAGGGCACTCCCCAGCTTTGCAGTATTATCCGTATTTTTAAGTTCAAGATGAGGGTTTCATATCAAGCACTCGACAGTACTGCAGCTCATATATTTTGTGCAGCTCTCAGCATGTCACCTGAGGTGTCTTCCATCTGAGTACTACATTTTTTTCAAATATACTTTTCCCCCTGAGCCATGTCGCTGATGTGTGAGTATGAAACATGGTTAAATAAACTGAAAAACCAATATGGACCCGGGTGGATGTATACAACAAGTAAAGTTGAGGGAAAGGATAGGAAAGGATCAATGCTGAGAAAGTGATTATTTTTTTTTTTTTTTTTTTAATTCTGTCCTGCTTTCGTCATCTTGGCATCTTCACTGAAAAAGCAGTTCATGATTCTATTTAAGCAATTGGTTTTGGCAAAGAGCTCTTAAACATATAATGAAATTAGTTATTTGACTTGCCATACAGAACATGTGACCATCTATGTTAGTCACATAGAAAGGAAATGTCCAAGTTTGCCAGATGCTAAACGTACATAATTTTCAAGTGATGTTTTCAATAATTGCTGGGGCATTTGCTGATGCTTATTACAAATTTTAATGAAACAAAGTTTCTTGTACAGCTAGAAAGATAATTATTTCCAGATCACTTTATATCACATTCTCGTGTCCATCTGTTTCACGATCTAAATTGTAATCTCACTTCACAACCTTGTATTATATCTCACTTTACAACCTTAAACTTCTTCAATCTCATTTCATCAATATTTATTTTTTATAGAACAAATAATCACCAGTTAAAAAAAAATAACAAAATAAGCTTACAGTACAAGTTTTGCAGTCAGTTAGCCAGTAGATTTGCACAGACCATCTCTCTCTGACTGTATAGCAGGGTTTCTCACAAAAAAAACACACTTTGCATTGCACTTTTTTTCCAAAAAGAGATACTTTTTTTTTTTCCGGAGATGAGAGGCAGACTCCAAACAAGAGCCACAAGAGCAATCTGCTAAGTAGTGAGCCACTGAGAAGTGGGAAAGTTAAGTGGGAAAAGCTGTGGGAAGGGAAGCCTTCGAAACAGCCTCCGGCTGTGGCTTGACCCTACTCAGCTCAGCCTGGCCAAGCAGAGATTGTTTTCAATATCAGATCCCAACCAGGAGCTTTCTCCTGAACATTAACTGCTCAAGCCCTGTCTGTCTGCACCTCCCCTTTGCTTCTTTATCACCTCAGCTGGGGGAATCTTGTGAGTTCAGGGTACTTCCTTATGTTTCTTTCCTGAGGGAATGGGAGTCAAAGCTCCCTCCTTTCTGCAGTGGAAATCAGACCGTGGACAACGAGGGTTGTGTTCTCTTGGGAGGCTGTAGGCCATGCAGTGACAGGTTCGATGCTCATTGGTAGAGCAAGACCCAAATCATGAGTTTATTCTTAGAAAATATGTGAGCCAATTCTATTAATTTCTCCAGCAAACTTAGAGTGTATTAACTAGACCTTTTTTCATTGTTAAGATTACCTTTAGGCTTACATGTCGTCATTTCCTTTGAAAATCTCCATTTGTTTTATTTTCGTATTTCTGTTTTTCACGATTCTCTTTCCTTCTCTTTCAAATAGCAGTTAACTAACTGCATGAGAAAATTTTATCCAGATGTAAAGCCACCTATGATATATTTACAGCTTACACAATGCTAGTTTTCAGAAACTGCTCACTCAAAATTTAGCGGTATTTTTCATTTCTCATTTTCTTCAGCCTTGCAGATGAGCTCAGTATCATCTATCTGCTTCTGTTTGACTTCTAGTAACAACATCATGATAATCTTTTTTCTTTTTTCTTTCTTTCCTCTCCATGTCTTTACTGGGTCAGCTTTTCCTTTCCTATTTCTTTCTTTATTGAATAATGTTTATCAGATTTTAATATTTGTTTTAGCATTAGGAAGATTGTTAATAATACGACAAAAATGCTAACTTTGTTTTTAAGTGTTTAGTAAAAAAATGGATTTACCTGATCACAGCAAAAGTGATCTCATAAAATTATGCTATATTTGAATATATTAACCTGCATTCTCAGCATGAATCAATCAGGAAACATATATATTTTGTTGTTTTTTAGATATCATCACTAATAGGAAATGGATCCTCCATGTTACCCAAAATCTGAATTGCAACAAGAGCAAGAGTGTTTGTTTTCCTTCATTTTTTTTTTTAAAAAGCTGGTGTGTGTTTCTTTCTAAAGATATTATCTTTCTATGAATGGAGCTATGCTCCAGCATTCATAATGTGTGGGTGACATGGTATTTCTCTGGGGTTAGATGTTTATAATACAAAGTAATACTAAAGGAAATATATTTGCAATGATAGTAAAATGCTTTACATGTAGTATAATTTCCAGGAGAAACATAGCATGTTGTGATGGTGCATTTTTAATACAAATGGAAGGAACAAATTCTGGACATAAATTCTATTACCATAATGATCTTGCCGTTTTCCTAACATATTGTAATTTCAGATTCCATAAATACAATGTTGTACATCAAGTTTTATTCATGTATTCTCAGAAGAATTTGTATTGTAATTTGATAAAATAAATTACAATTGTGGCATCACTGTATTTCTTTCTGGAAAGGGCTGCATAGCTTTTATTGTAATAACCTAGTCATTTAATTAAATCATTTTGAAAGTGCCACTAAATTCCTGTGATTTTTGTGACATAGCGTGTGTATTATTTCTGATAAAGGAGGCTTCTATAGTTTACTTTTTCAGTTTATTCCTACTGTCAAAGAAAAGGACAGAAGAATGCTTGCATGAGAACATGCTGCTTCACTTTAAGATACAGACAAGGACAGGCGGGTTGTGTAATCATCGGTGCCAAGTGGGAGCTGCTGCAGGCTCCTTTCTTAAAATGAGTTGAGGTAAGGTTTGAGTTTACCTTGCAGGCAGGGAATATGTGCAGCACAGCACAGGCCTTGTCAGGGTAACTGTTAGATGGTTTACAACTTTCTTGATGTTCAGCAATCTTCTGGTTAGTCCCCAGGTGGGCTCTGCAGTGATTCTAGGTGGTTAAGCTACCAGTATCACCACTGAAAACCTGGGATGAGATCCAGGTTCCCAGGCATCCGGTGCCATGCGAGATGACCTGGGCTATCCAACATTTTGAATGCAGGCAGAAATACAGCATAGGATCTGTGAGAGACCTGGATTATTCTGGAGTGGCAAAGAGAGGCCCAGCAGAGAAGGAAAAAAAAAAAAAAAAGATCCGAGTGCTCACGTTTAGGCATTTGCATCCCTGGCCTGAAGCAGTGCTGTCAAAAGCCGGGACAACTTTCAGCTGCTCAAATTTATATGCCTACGTGCAGGCCACGTAGCACTGGGGCACTAATTACTTATTTCTTCTATTGATAATGGGCCATTGGGATCCTGGATCTCTTGTAGACAAGTGTCTTGATTTACAAACTGAATCCTACCTGTGACTGCTTCATAACTGATAATGATACTGTAATTCATACTGCTTTTCCTATTTCTGAAGGATAGCGTGTTGCGTATCTGCTGTTCCTTGATGCGAAGTGGTCT
>NW_010587885.1:566339-620809 GCF_000705375.1 Tinamus guttatus
TGCAGAACTTTTCCATTAAAATAAGTGAAACTCTTTTCCTTTGGCAGATCAGCTATCCAGAACAGAAGGATAGAAGCAGTTGTGGGCTAGACTCTTACTTTAGCCTTTTGAATCACTGACTTTCTAACCGTGACAAAAATCTCATTCCACACGTCTTGCCTCTAAGTTTGTATTGTGTGGTTTTCAAGGAGTCAGTTGAGATGAATGTGTCATCAATCACTCTCATCCTGTCTAGTGCCCCAGCTCCATGTCTAAAACTTCTCATTGTACGTGGAAGAGTAATGAAGAACTTAGCTGATATGGTAATATGTAGAGTTTCTTATTAGCAAAGTGATAAAGCAATTGCTTTCTATAATGAAAGTCAAGTAATTATTCTTTTTTTTTTTAATGGAAAGGTTACATGACACAGACCATTTTTAAAGACTAATGTGATAATAACCTTGATGTGATGAAATGCCAGTTAGATGACCAGTTTACCAATCATGTGATACTGCTGTGGAGTAAAAGTCAGCATGAGAATTATGAGAAAATCAGCATGAGAATTATGAGTCTCATCACCATTGCCATTATCATTCCTTTTCTGTTCAGCTGGAAAACTGGAAGTGCGAATTAGGGAATCTTCTCTCTACCGTGTAAAAATAATTAGCTAGGATATTAAGATTCCTTATTGCTTAAGAGGAGTTTCTCTTTGCTTTCATTTAAACTATTTGAAAGAAAATATCTTTCTATCTCTAATATTCACATAATTCTTTTTTCTGTAATTATTGTCTGTACAGTATTGGCTTGGCAGTTATCATTGCTATATGTGGGCCTGATGTGAAAAAAGTAATACAGGAGATTCATAGCACAGTATAAGGCCTGCAGCGAGGAACAGTAACTCAGTCCTTGAATGTGTTGGAAGAAATGCAGAAAACTTCATCATAGAGATCATTATTCATTAATCACATGTAATTATGTGGTTTGTACTCATCATATACCATTATTTTATTGAAAATTTTTTAAAAAAGAAAATGAGATAGAAGTCTTTGTTTGTTTGTTTTCTTTATTTTTTGAGACCATACATTGAAGAACCGCTGTTATTTACTGTTCAGTGGTTCAGAACCACTCGAGTAAGCACTGTCCTTTAAAACTAATCATATACTTTTATAAAATCTCAAACCGCTTTTTGTTCAGGTATGGGAGCTGATCTTCCAGATTATTAAGAAGGCAAACATTTTTTAATCTTCTCTGAATTTTTAAGATTTACTAAATCTTAACTCCTGCAACATCTTGAAATATCTAGTACACACTCAGATTATTGAGGAATATTTTCTGTGGCAAATTACAAAGACTTATTGATTGAACTATTTTCTTTTAGATTGTTCTGTCCAACAAGGACATTACCAAAAAGAATTAAATCTACTTTATGTGGAAAGCATGTGCACATACATCACCGTTCTGTATTCTTGGTCTTGTCATCTGAAATGGTTGGTTGGTAATGGCTAAGGTGCTTTATCATTATCCTTAGCACCTGGGAAATGATCCAGTATGAATTCAATCTTAGTGAATTATTAAAGGCACTTTAGGATTTGTGAACTTGATAATGGTATTTTGTGAGTGTTCATTACCACTGCAATTTAATATTACTACAGAAAGTGACTTAAGAGAATAGTAGCCTGATACCAGCTTCAGGATGTAATTTAGAATCATAGAAGATAATAAGTCCACACTCTACTGGTATCACCAGTGTTTATAAAAGGTACTTGCAGATAATAAAACATCAAAAGGTCTCTTGTAATAATGTAATGTTTCACAGGCTTTAATCTAATGAACCACTGAGGTTACATTCTACTGTAGGATAAAGTCTGAACTTCTTCATCAGACTTTTAATATTGAAATGTGTTTGTTTCAGGGAAGAAATATCTAAGATAAAGTAGCTTAATGCTAAGATATTTCAGTGAGTTATAGTGAATTTAGTGAGTAACATGCTAATCTGCAGTATTTTTTATTGACTTTTGATAACTTATCCAAAAAAGAACCAGTCAGAACAAAAGAAAAATAAAAATCAAATGCTCATGCAACACTGGGGAAGTACGTATTCACAGAGGTACAGGAGACAAGTTGTTTTAATGGTAGAACACACTGATACAGACTTTTACACTACAGTGTCAAGCCACTGGAGTTTAATTGGATTGCTATAGGATAATGTAATAATATCTTTGTTTAAGTTAAGATACTATAATCACTTTTAGCAGAAACTTGAAATTTTACTATAAAGAGCCATGGAAAAATGAAATATATTGTAAAAAAACAGAATATAAACTTCAAGTGGTACCTCGGCTTTTCATTCTGGTGCTCTGAAAATTGCACTAAGGGGAAAAAATAAATTCATCCTTTACCCTTCTTTGTTCTGAATTCCTTTCGTGATTATATATATATATATATGTAAGATTTTCTGTTCATAGAAAATAGGTTTAAATTGTATCTGAGTATTCAGCAAAGACCTGCAATAATTTGGTCTTGTATTGCAGCTTTCTATATTTTTAGAATTGCTGTTTAATATCATTATCATAGTTGTCTGTTAACTAGGTCTCTGAAAAATAAATGTTCTGCTTTGGAAGTCATAGCAAATGCTACTGTTTCTGAGTGGTCATCAGGAGGTCTAAATGGTGGTTACCATTCCTAAATGCTTTAGGATTTCTTTTTTTTTTTTCTGTTTTTAAATTGCTTTTTGTCAGCTCCTGGCTATTAGTATTCATATACTCAAAGGATTATGAGTTCTTATTTGTTGCTTTCTTCCATTAATTGCGTAGCTTTTCTCATTGCATCTGCTGTTGTAGTGCCGTAGAAACCTATCTTTGTAGTTTGTTTTGCAAATTTAGTCTGTTCCCTACCCTCCAATTTATCCTCCCCACTTAATGTTAAAACTCCCCTGGCATAGCTCACAAAATCAATCAAAAAGACTAGTTATCTCCCCAGCCCCATCAACCTCACACAAAGGAGAAAAAACTGCAAAGAATTACAAGAGGTTTTGTCTTACATCGTTTCATTTTATTTGCCCTTTTAGCTAATACTTCCAAGGATCTGGAACTCTCATTGCCATATTTTATTAATGTTAGCTTTCCATCTGTAATAGATACTATATAACACAAAATTAACCCACTTGGAATTTGATGGCAATTTCTGCTGCATTAGTAATGCCGTACTTACTCCACAGGAGGCAAAGAAGGCAAAAAGAAGCAGAGACTCTCCTAGCTCTCTTGCTCAAGTCTCTGATCAGAATCTTTCTAAGATACCATTCAAGACGTGATGTGAACAATACTTGCATTTTAAGATGAATTTCTGGGAAACAAAAAAAAACATTACAAATATACTTTAACAAAACCCCATTTTATTCCATATCATATTGTCTGTACGAAAGTATGACTGGCATGGGTTATTCTCTTTTTAAACAATATAACCATATTATGTTTCCAAGATGAACCACAGCCCTAACATGCAGGATGGCGGCAGAATTTGTGAAAAGTGTCTTTAACCTTAAAAGAACCTCACATTTTTTTCTTTCATTAGGATTTTTTTTTCCTTCTCTCCGTGCTGCTGGGGGGTGGAGCTTTTCACGGGTCATATGTTGGACTGCTTTTATATCCCAGGGAAGGAATAAATGAAAAATAAACCAGAAAAGTTCAGGATAGTATTATGCCTAATATGTAAAGTAATTACGTTAACAAGCTAATTACCTTTAATGGATTGTCCCACTATTCCCCTGCCTCTTTTACTGACCTGTCTGTTGAAGCTTTCTGTAAACTTTCTGCTCTATTTGCATAGCTGCAAATAATTTGAGGATGCTATTGTTGGTTAATCTAGAATCTGCACCTGCTTTAATTGCTAGGAATTATAATGAAACGTTCGGAGTGCCAGGGAGCAAAGGAGGATACATAAATCATTCATTTTTCATGCTGTGAAGAAGTGAGGAAATATTTGAAAAGAAAGAGATGAAAATGAGAGGTACTCAGTAAGGTACAGGAAGAGCCAGTGCGGGGCAATGGAATATCTTGGTTACAGTTCCAGCAGTCATGAGGGAAACAATGGCAATCATATAATAGTGTTATCCTTTTACGCAGTGGGAGTTTTAAAAGAGTATCGTAGGTGTTACTTAATCAAGGTTTATTGAAATTTTGTAGGGATTAGGAACTTGATTGTTGAGGCCTTTGAAAAATTTGTCCTTTCTAAGAGACACATAATTTTATAGATTTAAACTGCAGAATCCAAGTCAATCAGTAAGAAGTAGACTTGCAGTTCTTGTGGACACTGCTTGTTTTACTCTACACAAAATAGCTTTTATATTTTGATTTTTCAAGAAATCACCTCGGATAAGTCAGTAAGTAATGGTTCTACTTCTCTGAGGCAGAGAAAGACAAAAAAAAAAAAAAAAAAAAAAAAAAAACCTTTGTTATACTACACTCAGTCTATGAAATCCTTTTTAAGAATGTCTTCCATACAATATAAATGTAATTTTTAGAATTCTGTCAATTACCTTAGAATTACATGTACTTGTGTTTGTTGTGTTTGGAAAGTAAGCTGGCTTAGTGTAGTATGCCTGATATGGGCAATACATTTCAAAAATAATGGGCTGCTCCAAAGAACATTTGATAGAACAGTAATTTAGTCATCATTTAAGAGTTTCTCATCTAGCTAAGCTATTTAGTGTGGTAGCTCCAAGTTTTGGCCCTATAGTCATGATAAAAAAAAAAAAAAAACACCTGTGTCACAGTGTTCATTGTTGCTACTAGTTTCTTGTCAATTGGAGGCTGGTTGTTATAAGAAGATAAGAAATGCACTTTGAATTTTTCTCTAGTTGGGCTAGCTTTCCTCAAAACCCTAAAATATCACCCACAAAGCTTGGGAACAGTCTGGATTCAGACAATATTGCTACCAAGACTGGTTGATAAAATATGAAAATATTCATTTACTACTGAAAAAAAAAAAAAAAAAAGGAATACAGAGCACTATTTCTCTTGTGAATGGTGTTGCAAGTATAATGTCATTGAAGCAAGTATTAAGTATCTGGTTCTTGATACAGTTAGAATTAAGGAAACTGAGTAAATTCTGTGCTGAAATGTTGAAATAAATTGATCTGGCTTCTGGAATATGCATCACAATATCCAGCTATAACTCAGTTTCATTCCAGTGTCAGTTTTAGAGAAGACGACTTCTCTTTCCCCACTCAACTGCTCGCTTCAGAGAACCGTCATCAAGATAGATTAGCAGTGAATACCCTAATGAAGATCATGAGCACTGACATGATAATATATATACGGCTTCACATGAGACCACTCCCAATTAGCACAGCATTGCTCTCAGTCTAATTAATCCTGCTGGGAAGCAGTTTATCCAAGCTAATATAATGAATGTCACATAACTGTGCGGAATCCTCCCATAACTATCCCCCGTAGTTGCTCTCCTTTTAGTATGATGCAACATATAATCATAGAATCATAGAATCATAGAATGCTTAAGGTTGGAAGGGACCTCTAGAGATCATGTAGTCCAACCCCCCTGCACACGCAGGGTCACCTAGAGCACGTGGCATCCAAGCGGCTTTTGAAGATCTCCAGAGAAGGAGACTCTACAACCTCTTTGGGCAGCCTGTTCCAGTGCTCTGTCACCCTCACTGTTAAAAAATTTTTCCTTAAGTTCCTGTGGAACTTTTGGTGCTTCAGTTTGTGGCCATTACCTCTAGTTCTGTCGGTGGCCACCACTGAAAAGAGACCAGCACCATCCTCTTCACTCCCTCTAGAGAATAGAGCTATTCACATGTCTATCGCTAAATGGACGATATAATTAAAAAAAAAAAAAGAAAAAAGTTTCATATATTGTTGAGTCATGTGATGACGTTCACTAGTGCTGTGCTGCAGACCTAGCTTTAGTGTGCAGTGATCCTAAGGAGCATGGTACAGCCATCAGATTCTTGCAGCCTGGCTAGTCATCCGTTGTGTTTTGGGGAGAGGTACAAAATCGTTTTTACTTACAATACATCGGTCTTTCATATACAAAAGTAGATGTGCATGGATGTGTGTGTAGCAGAAACCTGACAGACCTGATCTAGGCTGGAGGTGTAGCTGGACCACTGAGCACAGTTGGGGTTTTATGGCTTTATAATTTCTGTTAGCATTAGGCAAGCTGTTGCCTGCTTTTATAATGGAAGAATTTCTTCCCCTGCTGCCAAAATGAATAGAATTGAATATATATATATATATATATATGTATATATATATTTAATCTTCCTTAATATAGGTCAAGGACTATGTTATTTAGGAAACTATAGAAGTATATATATATATATATATATATATGTATATATATATTTAATCTTCCTTAATATAGGTCAAGGACTATGTTATTTAGGAAACTATTCTAGACTGATGTTCTCATAGTTCTATAGATGATAGGTGCCAAGTACCAATACCTGGTTTATATGAAGCACACATACCTAACAGCGGCTGTATCCAAAAGGATAAGAATTAAGAGCCTGAGGCATTTTCCTTGTTACAGTGAGAGTTAACAACTAGCCACCCCTTAGATATTATGGCATTATGATTCTATGGGAGAATCACTGTGTCTAAGAAATTAGCATACAGCTGTCTGGAAAAGGGGATTTTATGACAGTGACCCTCAAAAAACTTTACTGCAACCATCTCCATTTTCTTATACATATAACAACTCTCTGCAAAGTGCACTGCACTCTGAATGGCTAACGGCTCCTCAACACTTCTTTCTACTGACACAAGTAGGTAAAAAAGACCTTGAAAGCTGGATTCAGGTGACTTTATTCAGCTTTGTAAGTTAGCTGCATGAAGTGAAATGCTGAAATCTACCATATGTCTAATTCTCAGAAGACATCTCTGAGTAAAGCTTTTCAGGTTCAAGGAGAACCAAAGTTAGATGGACTCCTATGCATTGGGCTATCTTTGGCTGTCTAACATGTCAGAGTTTTTGTTATTATTTTTTAACAAACTGTTTTCATTTTTTAAAAAAACTCTTAATAATCTGTCTTAAAGTTATTTAATTTTTAGATCCGTCATGCATTAGCTCCAGTAAATGTAAACATATTTATGGAAAAAATGCTTTGTTTTGAAAAGAAGCATAATAGTTCCTTGACAGACAAAAGCCATGCCGACTGTATGCTGCACGGTACTGCAGGATGTAATTTTGCACTGATTAATTAATCTACTTATTATATACATAAGGTCTGAAGAGTAGGAAACTTTCTGATCCTGTTGAAGATTATAATTTCCATAAATCTAATACAGGTGTTTAAAAACTTTGTGTGATAGTATTTTGAAACAAAAATGCAGTCTCAAAGTTTGTAGGAAGACAGTGAATGTTTTTCAGAAAATTACATTAAAATATTATTCCCAAAGAATCTAAACATTGGAATCATTTTTTTCTGATTTTTGTTTTTCACTCGCTCTTTTATCATAAAACCAAATTGTACACCTAAAGCCTTTTAATTCAAGAAAAGCAAATAATTCATCTGGCATGAAGTAAAATAAACAAAATAATTAAAGTCATATAAATCAAATTAGGTTCACTGAACTCAAAAATATCTTGAAATTCATGTTAGCTTGTTTTTAAAAAAAGCTCATAGTATTAGCTACAAATGGAAATACAAAATATCCCTTCTGATACATTATCACTACAATTACTTGCACAATGTATCTTATTTGTCATAAGAGTATATTTTTCAGAGTATTACAGCTTATATGTTTTTTTTTGGCAGAGAGTTATAATAATAGGCATAATAGGTACCTAATGTACTGGTACCTAATATATTTTAAAATTACAGTACTATCTGTACAATATATTATTTCAATATAATTTGGATAAAAGAAGGTTTTCATAATGCTTCCACCTCTTTAAAAATACAAAAAAGAGTGTCTCTAAGTTGTATTTTCCTTACTTACTGTAACTAAAATTAAACAGCTCTGAGAGATCAGTATCTGCATGAGAAATAACAGTGACATTGGCAGATATTTCCAGTTAAAATTGGTTGGTGTAGAATGTTTTGCACATCTGCTTTTTGGGACATATCTGGTGAGATAGTAATTATACTAAATAGAACTGTAAATAAATAATAAAAACAGCTTTACAATTTTGGTTATGTAAGTGATTTCTAAATTTTAATAAATAAATTCACACTTACCCTATTTGGATCAGAAGAGAATTCATTAAGGGATTAATTTAAATCAAGGAAAAAAAATACTTTTTTTTTTTTTCTTTAAGGCCCATCTGGGCAGTAGAAACACTGTAATTGCCAAGCTCTTACATAGAAAAGTGCCTGTGCTATAACATCTATATTTTGTCATTGCAGCTGTTAATAATTGCATTCAACTTCAGAACAATTTTTTAAGAATTATTTTATATTCAAAATGCTCAATTATTGTATGCAAGTAGTGGAATAAAGCACACAATTTACCCTTGTCTTTAATCAGTTGTGAGCTTGTTTTAGCTTTCCATTCCCCTTCATGATAACTGTCATATTAACTCCAAAACCCTCCACATATCTTCCCTGCATTGGGCCATAAGAATTCTTTGCAATGCTGTGGATGAGCAACTTGCAGCACTTTAGGGCTTGGGCTGAATATCACTGTGCTGAACAATATAATCAAATTGATTGCTGTGTCCGAGAGCTTAATGTTCCACTTCCATTGGACTATGAAAGCCATATATCAGCAAAACCCTAACATATATGGAATTACTGTTCTTTCATTCGTCAGCACAAGAGCAGTAATGATCTTCCAGAGAAAGCATCTATCCAGAGTGCCATGGAAAATTGTCGCTATTATATTTGTCAAATATCAGAGCAATAATCAAGAAAAATATTTGCTAACATTGTTAAATCAATAAACCAGGGTATAACAAAGCTCTTTTTCAAACACCAGTTAAAAAAAAAAAAAAATCTTGCCTTGGATTTTAATCTCCAGGCAAATATCAAGTATGTGCAAGGAAAACACCCAGTGATACACACTGGATGCACAAAAGAAGCTGGGGACAAAACAAGAAGAAGCAAGAGAGGAACCGAGGAGGAATTTGTCTTGGGAGTAAAAAACAAAGTTCTAAATTCTGGCATATCACATAAACTGATTTATAACAGCATTTATATACCTTTGTTGAAGTGCAGATTTAGATATTTACCCATCTAGTCACCCTTACTCTTTTAAAAAGCAGTGAAGGAAATGGTCATTTCTCGTGTGAGATTCATCTGGAAGTTTGAAATGCTTCAGACAACACACGCTCCCCAAATACTTGCTTGCATTGACTATAAAGGGAGCTTAACAGATATTACTGACAACTGTGGTCGGATAAAATGAATCCCATCTTTCCCTCCTGCCTTCACCAGGTCACAGGTCTTCTGAGCATGTGTGTAAAATTCTATGCAGACAATTAGAGAAACTTCTGGTGTTAGTTCAACTGCTTAAATTCTGATTTAAGGGGACTGAGTACACTTTTATTTGTTTAATGGAGCAAATATAATGAGAAATAATTTTATTTTAAATTACAGTGATTTAGTTTTAAATAGTTTGGTTGTCAGCTAGGTTCAGTGTAAAGTCAATAAATACCACAAGAAGGAAATAGCACAGATAGATAAACTTTTACCATACTGTGAAAAGGTTCTATAATGATACATCTTGAAAACTAATTAAGTCAATCGTATCAATTTAGTAAGGGATTTTGAAAGTTGATGCAAGTGAGTAGGAGCAATATAGGAAGAAAGGATTGTGGAGGGGTAGGAAAAGCAGGCAGAGGAGATGCATGAGAGACTGTTTACTGTTTATGTCTCGGCAGCACCAGGTGGTCTCATCTGTGCGACACTGCAGCCTGAGCTTGACTGTTTCAGCATCACATGTCCTCTTATTACATGTGAGTGCAGACGAACAGATTTACGTCTCTAGAGATATAAATCACATACCGATACAAATCTGTACAACTACAGACATCTAAATGAGGCAAAAGCAGCCAATTATTTACTCTTGGTATCACATATAGTATTGCCTTTATCGAGGATACAAATTTGAAGAAACTGACTTAAACATCATTTTTCTAGGGACACCTAGATGTTTTTGTGTGTGTATATATATCCAAAACAGACATATTGTCTTCAGATATTTGCTGCAGTCATCCCAATTTGTCCTTCCATAAACCACTTCCAATTATTTTGTCTATTAATAAGGGACCATTCTTGAAAGTTCTCATTTTGACATGTCTCTGGGGATGCTCTTAAAAGTATTTTTTAGCTGAAAGGATTTTAGTATTGAAATTAGTTCCAAACTGAAAATTATGGTCCTGTGTTTTCCTCCTAATGCAGAGACATGTTATGGAAGCTTGGTAAATGTTTGTACAGTATTTTCAAAAGAAGAAAATTCATTAAAAATATGAATACATCTGTAGTTAGATGAATACAGAAATAGCATAAGTATTCAAAAAGGGAAAATTAAATTTGGATAGAAAGCTCGTGAGCAGTTGTTTAATCTTAACTAGCTCTCCTAGTGTTTTATTTTTCTCATTTTTTTTGTTTACATTTCATTTTATTTTTTTATTTTATTATCTTCTCGAACAAATAACATCAAGGTTAATCCTAGCATATATTTCTGTTTGACTGATCACAAAATTAGTAAAATAGCTAAAATAAACAGAAGAATAAAGGGAAATGAATTGGCTAGATAGATAGATAGGCAGGCAGACAGACAGACAGATAAACTCCCCAAAGAACAGAGTTCATTTACTTTAATTCTTTCCTGCGTTTTCATTTTCAGGAGAATAAGGTAACAGTAGACTTCTACGATAAAAACAGATCATGTTTTGTTTATAGTCAGCAGCCCCATAAAGGAAAAAAATATAATTTAATTGTTCACATAAATATATTAATTACTTTTCTTTTCATCAAATCCATAATCAAAACAAGATATTTCCCTGTAGATACTTCTCCTAATTAAGTGTAAAGCTATGTTGTAGTTCAAGTTAATTAATATACACTAACTTCTAGAAAATTTGGCGGGACACAAATATTTGAGGCAAACTTGTTATCAACCATTTTAATAATACTTACTGGGGGCTTGGACTAGAGGTCCCTTCCAACCTTAACCACTCTGTGATTCTGTGATCACGGTCCCTTGAGAGGGCAGTGGAGACTTCAAAGGATGTTGTGTCTAATATATGACACAAGTTAGGTAAGGTGTGCATCAGTCCTTCATGAGTCTATGAAAACTGAATGTTTTATTATTTTTATATACAGTAGGTTAGTGTATATACACTGAGCATCAGTGTGAAGACATTTTGGAATACAAGGCAAAAAAAAATAATAAAACAAGAAAGAGGTTATTTACTCTTCACAACAGTGAGCAATAAGAGGGCCTCCCCGCTAGCTGTGGTTCTGCTGCAGCCACATTATCTTCACACCTAGAAGAAACGTAGCTGGAACAGTGCTATTCTAGTTATTTCTTGCAGGTTTATCAGCAGAGGTGTTGTATCATACTAACACAGCTATACAGCTTTGAGTGTATGCATTATTTTACAATTTTATTTGAAAAATGATGTTTCTTTCCCCATGGGACTGGTCTTTAACAGGGCACTAGATGACTGATAATGAATGAATGTTTTAAGTTTCTTTTAATCTTCTTCATTCAGTTCATGGACTCGAATACTGTTTATCATGTTACATTCAAATCTGTCACTTGCAAAGTGAAAACCATTTTTAATTCCTGATCTTAGAGGCTAATGACTGAGATAACATCAGTAGTAGAGACTCAATACTTCTGCAAATGAGATCAAATGTCTCCAGCAAAAGGCCAAATGACGCAGAATATGTGCTTATGAAAAATCTGATCAATACAATTTACATTAGAAACAATATTTTGTCATATTTTCATTTGCTTTTTTTTTCTAATTGATTTGTCCCACATATATGTACACACAAACATACACATACATGTGCATATACAAAGAAAAATGTTTTTCTACCTTGCAAAAAAGTCATTTGTAAAGTTTGGCAACAAAATGGCTAGATGCAATGGAAAAAAAACTCACAATATAATAGTTACTAAACCAATAATAAATTGAGACTACATTCCAGTAAACTGTTGTTATTAAATACATTGTAAACTATGCAACATGTTTTGGTTTTGTCTTTTTTTTTTTCCTTTTAAAGTAGTCTAAACATGATTTTTTGCATGATTTATAATAGATCTGTTTTCTTCCAGGTTGACTGGTATGAATCTACCTTCTCCTGTTATCAGCAGTAAGAACTGGTTACGACTCCATTTCACATCTGACAGTAATCATCGACGGAAGGGATTTAATGCTCAGTTCCAAGGTAAGAAATATATAAGTGCTTTGTAAAAGGCTTTTTCTTTTAAGCACAGCTGGAAGTGGTGGTGGTAGAAATTTGTGTTTAAATGCCTGGGACATGTTGCAAAGAACCAGCAGTTGTACTTCTGCTCTTACATTGAGTAGGTGTTACCAGTGTGTGATCAGGAATCTTTAGAGATTTACCTTTGACAAAAGTATCTGTGCTTCCCACAGCAGTTACTCAAAGTATATGCTTGCTTGCTGGCTTTTTCTGTAATAAATTGTTTTCCATTCAGTCATGTCTTTTCTTTAAAAAAATAAAATAAAAAAATGCCTGGAATTCAACTCACACATATAGGCACTCCCCTATCAAAATGTTTTCTTCCTTCATTATTCTTAATCAAGCTCTTATCTTGAAGCTACATTCAGCACTAGGAAATTTAAGTCCTCCATAGCACAGTGTAAGCTAAATATCAGGCTCGTACATAGATTTGCATATACAAGTTTAAAGGAAGACAAGAGGATGTCAATGCTGCTGTCACTTGCTGCTTACGTTTACTTAGAAATTTATTAAAATCCAGGGTTTTTAAATGGAATTGTTATTGATTTTTGTTGTTCATAAATCATCATTCAGCATCAAAGACATTGTAGTTATTATGTTGAACACAGAAGAGCTCTGTAACTCAAAAAGGCACTCAGCTTCTTATTGCATTTGTGCTTTTAAATTCTGTACTTAGATCAGCTGTTTCAAGTTTTACCGCACATACCAAAAGCTCGTTCAGCTTCTGACTGTGACTAAGTCATTCCATTTTTCCCATACACTTCCTGGCTTGTATCATCTTAGAAATTGCAAAATACACTGCAACAACCATATGTTTCTGATGACTGGCATATGCAAAAGAATAGGTACAGAAACATTTAAACATACATAGTCCTTTTTTCTTTAAAAAGATGTTGATGATGATATTTAAAATAAGTATCTATGCAATTCCACATTATTTTGGCAATTCAAGTTGGGTATGTATTTTATGATCTCTTGCATTTATAGCTTATTTGTACAAAGTTTACTGAGGATAAATAGTACCACTGTTGACAACTATGATTTTAAATGTGTTGTTTTATGTCAGCTCTGTGTTTTAGACCCATGACTAGAGGTAACAAAAACAATGATGTGGCTTATCCTGCTGATACACCAGAAAATTAAGAACTCATAGAATAACAGAGGAAAGTTTGGGACATGGTAAAGAACACAATAAACTACTTTTCTGTTTTTTTTTTTTTTTTTTTTCCCTTTTCAGTATGTCTTATCTCCAGCAAAATGCTCACCATGGAATTAAACTTTAAGGAAATATATGTGGAGATCATTAGTTCAGGCATGTGTCTGTTGCTCTACATAGTACATCAGACATTCCACTTGGGTGTTAGCAATTTATTATGCAGCAGTTTATTAAAGCTAAGAATCAACAGCTTTCACTGTTGTTTCCATTTTACATGTTTTTCTCAAGTAAAATGCATTTTTTGAGCCTATCAGGACAAACAGGCACGAATCCTGTGAAATATGTGACTTACTTTCCCAGCAGAAGATCCTGACTATGATAGGATACCTCTAAGATCAGACTGTATCCAGGCACAATTTTAAATTCTGCCCTACTGGCAGGTCCTGTAGTATATACAATATGACCCTGAAATTTCCAGAGGAATTATTTCCTTATGCTAAGCTAATAGTTTGCCTAATAGTTTGAGCCTAATAGTTTGAGCACATTATTGCAGAATTCACCCCCTAGCTGGGGCTAGGAGAAGAGGAAATGGCCTCAAATTGTGCTGGGGGAGGTTCAGGTTAGACATTAGGAAAAATTTCTGCACAGAAAGCGTAGTCAAGAATTGGAACAGGCTGCCTAAAGGAGCGGTGGAGGCTCCATCACCGTCAGTGTTCAAGAAATGTCTAGATGAGGCACTTAGGGGCATAGTTTAACAGGCATGGTGCTGAGGGGCTTACGGTTGGACTAGATGATTTTGAAGGCTTTTTTTCCAACCATAATGATTCTGTGAATTATAATTGAACTCTGTGAGTGAAAGGTGAAGATTTTATGAAGTAACCACTAAACTATAAACGCTCACTTCACACACAGAAGAGTATCAGTTACCAGTCTGCCCCGAAGCCAAGGATCTTTGATTCTTCTATTTTCCCAGAGTTTCTAGACATTAAGCCCATTACATTTTTCTAGGTGAGTTATTACGTACTAGGATACTGGTAGCAAGAAATATTTTTAATTGATATCAAGTATAAGTGTTATTTGCAGAATAAAACCACAAAATTATACTTAGTATATAAGTATACAAAGAGACACATACCAGTCTCTTTGTTTGGATCTTCCATTTCCGTTGTGTTTTCACTGTGAATTTGAATGAGAAGGTCTAGAACTCCCCAGTCCTGGAAGGCATTACAGGTAATGATCCCTCACCTAGGCACATCATAAAGAATTATTAATCCTGTCTTTTCACATTCAGATGGAAGCTGCTTCTGGCCCTAGTCAGTCTGCATCATTTAGGCAAATACAAAAGAATGCCTATTTTAGATATGTCACTGAAATGGTATTTCATTAGTTTGAAAGCTTCTTTGGAAATGTTTGAAAAAATGTATTTGTAGTACTAAATTTAATCACTTCTGTGAAAGAACAAGCATATAATAACAAATTATAAACTTAATGGATTTAAGTGACAGACTAATAAAACTCAGAATTATTCAGGTTTAACTTAGTTTTATATAACTGAAGACAGACTGAAGATTAAAGGGCCCTTTTTTTTTTTTGCTATACTATTTTGGGCTGCTTTTAGAAATAAGAGATTTAATCTTGAGACTTAAGTCTTGTTTCCAAAAAGCAGTAATCCTCAAATAATGGAAAATAAAATAGTACCTATTTTTGCTTAATCTTTTGAGACTCTAAGTTGAGCTGAGTTGAGTTTAGAATTGACCACTCCTGCAGAGCTGAAATTGTGACATTTGTTGGAGCTCATCAGATTTACCACAAGATAATAAACCCCAAATAATAATAAATAGTAAAAACGTATGCTAAGCATGTTGTTACTTCATTTGATTGAATCTCAATCTTACTCGTGAGATTGCTTCAGTTCCTGGGGGAAAAACAAAACAAAACAGAAACCTGAAAGAGCTGAATGCTCCAAGGTAGTGGCTGAACTCCGCAGCCCAGCAGTAGTGATGCTGAAGCAGCTTCACGGTCCAGCTCCAGCCAACAGGGAGCAGATATTCCCAGCGCACACATACAGCCCCACGACACCCCTCCCTGCACCAGCAGGGCTCACTCAGCCCCGCTGGCTCCCAGGTAGCTGCATCTGCTCCACAGCTACCCCGGCACAGACCCGCCTGCCTTCCCTTGCACTCCGAGGTGAGTCCCATCCCCTAAGGCAGTCTTCCCTCTCAGTGTGCCAGGGGGCTTTTCCCTTTCCATAGGACATTTGGATTTCCGATTTTTTTTTACAGTTGTCGAAATCGACTGGACAAGCAAATTCACTATGCATAGTTTTGTATCTAATTGGTACTTCCAATATTTTAATAAAATAAATTATGATAATTCTGTTTGGCAGTTCAAAAAGCAAACAAAGGAAAGAAAATGAAATATTTTGGGTTGTTTGCTAGCATTAGCTTTATTTGATTGGGAAAGGCTGAGTTGCAGCAATAATGTGGCCAAAATAACAAGATAATAAACGTGATGTAATTTGATTTGAATTGAAATGAATAATTAAAGTAATGTATTAGTAATATACGCTTGAATACATTAACTGAACATAGTCTTTAAATGCTTGGCAAGAGGAATATCTAAATAAAACTGTGTAGTATAAAAGATATAACTGTCTGATGGGTCTTTGAACTGTCTCACTTTGCTCAGGCCAGATCAAAAGGTTAAAAGATGTTTGAAAAATGAACAGATACAGTGTGAAGATTGTTTTTCTTTTCCTCCTGCCTTTTTTTTTTTTCCATCTTGATCCTTTGATGTTGATTTTAGTAATAAGAAGGTTATGCATCAGTTTCCCAGCAGACAGTGGTATTTCTGTAATACCTTTATTTGTTTTGTGTTACTAGATACTTTCAGAGTATCTGGTCAGAAGCAGAACTGGTTTAAATGATCTCGTCTAGGCTGACCACCACCAAGCAGAAATCCCACACGAATCCTGCTTTGCCATGCCTGCATGGTACCAGCATCTTATTTAGGTGAAATGCTGCTCTCATGGCAGTCAGCACCTGCAGTGGGTGTAGCTGGACTCTGCTCATGGTCTCGCTTCCTCTGTGGTGGTGCTCTCATAAATAATAATAATAAAAAAATGTTGTATCCACAGGACTCTCTCTTCTCGCCCCTCTGCTGTCATCTATGCTGATGGGCAAATCCCATATCTTTAGAACGAGTTACAAAGCATGTGGTTGACTTATGCTTCAGAAATGCATTAAAACAAAACAAAACAACAACAACAACAAAACCCAAAAAACAAACAGAGGTCAGCTATTGGTAACAGTCTCTGTATAATACAAAACAAGATGTTTTGTTTTAGATAATACATTGTTCTTCCAGGTGTACACTTGCTAGCAACAAAGGTTATCCGTATGAAACAGAATGACTTAATAGGTTTGGGAATGAGTGACATGGTTCTGCACATTTACATGAAGTATAGGACGGTTGCTTAGGTTTCATGCATTTACAAAACAGTAAAAAAGTGCTTATATATACATATGTATGTATATATAGATTTAGGATTTGAGAGAAAAAACCCCTTTTTTTCCTTGTATTATCAAAAACTACTCTGATTAAATTACATATTTATTTAAACATGCCTAGAAATAAAATAAAATAAAATAAAATAAAATAAAATAAAATAAAATAAAATGTTTCCAAAGCAAAAACTGCTTAATGGGTATATTCCACTTTCCATTGCAAAATTCTGATCTCTGTGGTAGAGTGTTTCAAATTAAGTATGCTGGTTTTGGCAAGTTACCAGAAAATTCAAGGAGGGATTAGATATTTTGATCATTCATTATGCAAGTTATCTTTCTGCTGTTTGATTACCTTGAATAATTCAAGATTTAACAAACAGATAATCCTGAAGTCAAACGATGAATATAATAGAGGCTGCTGTAATAAATCTTCACTAATGGAAAACCATGAGTGATATAATGTATAATAAACTGCTAGGTGACGTTAATCTTTTCAAACAATTTTTTATTATTCAGCAAGACTGCATATGAGGCACCTCTCTCTCTCTCTCTCTCTCTCTCTCTCTTTCCTACATGTTATTTAAACCATTAGAACTAGAAGAATTTATGGTATCTTCTTAGTAGATGCACACATAGTATTTTTAATCAGGCATTTCAAAGACTATCATAATCTATGTTTAAATTTAGAAAAGAAAATTAGGAAAAGCAAGTAATAAAGTCAAAAAGCTAAAGGAGACCTTTTTCTTATAGTTCTAAAGTGATACTGAGTATCACTTGTCATTAAATTGTACCAAGACAGTAACTTGTGTTTTATTAAAGTGTACTGTCAGGAAAGGAATCCCATCTTGGTATGAAAACACCAATAAGAAGATAAACATTGTGCTGACTGTTCTTTTCTGTACTTAATACCATCACTGTTAAAAATGTGTGCTGACTTCTTAATTGTATTAGTCTGGCTTAATCTTTTTGTGTTCAGTATATTTTCTTTCCACAAACTAAAAAGCCTTTGATACCTAGTAATTCCACTCTTTGAAGCACTAAGTCACCTCTTCATCTTGTAGATAAGCTAAGTAGGTTGAGCTCTTCAAAGTAATTCAGCTGTGTCTACATTTACTTCATTGTGGATTGGTGTTATTTGAAAGTTTCAATGAACATATATGTGATTTTAGATATCTAAACGTCCTTTAAAAGCTGACTTCATTTCCATTATATTATTTTACAGAATGGCTTTGCTGCTTTACGTAGTGCATTCAGTTTTTAATTATCTACCAGTTGTAATTAATACATTTGGCTGCTCTTCCATAACAAATTGCACTTGACAAATTTCTGCATCTGTCCTTGATGTTAGTACATTACTGTCTTTTGTTTACCCTGACTATTATCATGTGGATATTTTTGATGAAGGTGAAATAACATCCTGGCAGGTAACACAATTCAATGTGCTTATAGCTAAAATGGAACCTACAGATAAAACTATATTTCTGCATATTTATTTTCTTCCTAATGCTCGTTTTTAAAAACATATTATGAGCACTTATTTACTCATTTAGTTAAGTCATGTTAAACTATATGACACGTCTTAGGAGCATACTTTATTTTCTAAACTGTATCAGAATGTCTGCCGTGGCTGTAGTAGGTAGACGACGCTTCTTAATTTGCCTTTACTGTTTTCTTTCCTTTATTTCTTGCTCCTGTTAACCTCTGCATGCTGTGTGTTTCTTCCCCACTTCAATGCCAGAATAGCAGATTTGCCCATGTTCTGTGGTACAGGCATGGCAGTATTGAAAAAAAAATCCTTTATTTTGAGGGTCTTTTCTTTAGACTTGTTTGGTAAGTGTGTACTAAACTATTTTCATGAAAATTTACCTACAATAATCAGTTTTTGTTCAGTTATTGGGTGGAATCTGTACTAGTCCACAGTGAGGTAAATTCTTGGAGAATGTCTGTTTATGAAGTAGGAATAAACAGTAGGTTGCCTCTATTACAAAATGAGATTCTTTTGCTCTAAATTTCATAAGTGACTGCTGATATCAAATAACTCGATTTTTAGAAATTTGACTTTCTTAATTGATCTTACACTAGCATCTGAAAATATAAAATAGCCAATACAATTAATCGTGCTTGCTCATTTCTCAATTTATATTATTTGATCAAAAAGGAGAAATTAATAAAAATTATAAGAATTAAATCACTACTTGATATCTCATTCTCCCTCACACTGAATATATATTTAACCTCCCTGAAAACAGATTTGTTTGACTTTTTGTGTGTATACTTTTGTCCTTGAACTAAAATTATAGGACATCTTTTATTGGCTTAATATTAGTCCTTATCCTTGATAAGGATAGAGACAGAGAAACCATTCAGACATTTCCCTATACTAATGCAGCATGTATACCTTTTGAGAATAAGCTTGCTAAGATAACTTCTCCTATAGCCTCTCTTTAAAGACTTCAGTCAAAGTATTTCACCATATTTATTGAGCCCAGCACATTCTTAAGCTTAAGCTGTCTCAGTTCCTATCATTTATAGTTTAGAAGCTTTTTCTTTTTTCTTTTTCTTTCTTCTTTTTTTAAGTGTTTGACAGAATAAGAAAAGAATATTTGAATTATTTTTAAAACAATATACCATTATTTTATTCTTAAAACTTCATACCATTTCCAAAAGGCATGCACATTTGAGAAAGACTGGCTATCTTCTGGTGCATTGTTGGTATTGCAAAGTTTTGTCGTTGTTTTTTTTTTCAAAAGAACTACAGTTACCAAAACCGATCCCAAAGATTTTTGGTCCAAAGTTTAGATGTACTTTCTCAGAGCCAACATAGAAGAGATGGTTGATAAGGCCTCAGAGTGGACCCAGATTTTTCTTAATATGAGAATGTTTGCATGAATATGACAAATACTAAGACATCTTATATGAGCATGTTAGGAACGCATGATTTCTGCGCACATTCAGAACAAGCAAGATGATTAAAGATTATTAAAGGTGGATTATTAAAGGTGGGAACTTGTAAGAGTATATGCATGAGTGATGGACATATGGAAATTAAAAGTAGGTTTTTCAAGGAAATATGCATAATCTACACATATACTTGTAAGTACAAAAAACAGCTAAACTAATTATGTTACATTTGCTGGAGCCTGAAAGGACACACACAGTCAGTTTCGTCTTGGAACAGGTTAAAAAATATATATATTAAGTAATAGTCTGTCAGAGTTACCACAGCCGTAGCTTCTGCATCATTTACCTGCAAGTGTTCGATACCTTCAAGTTCATCTGGATGACTGAAAAAGCTCGGATGATTAGTGTAAGAGCTGTATTTTCAAGATCTTTACAGTCCAGGCATATCTCTACAAAACCAGAAAAGATGGTCAAATATTGACTTCAAAATAGGAATTTCTGATGCCTGTGAGAACACTGATTATCCCTCTGGGTGGTGTTATGGAGATAGCATCAAAGAAAACCCTTGGAGCTCTGAGGAGATCAACTGCATATATGAACTTTTGACTTGTGTTTGAAAGACTGGAAGTGCCATTCAGGCGACGAACTGATCAGATTTCCTTTATGATTTCTTTTCCAGAGACATACTACACAATGTGCACAATGATAGCAAATATTCATTGTGCCAACTGTGTTGATACTGTTTTCCAGAACTGTGTGTAGTCGCAGGCACTAGAGACTTGGTGCCTGCCACACTTGCCTTATTGTGATAGATCTCATATTGATAGCATAGCCAAGGCAGTCTGTCAGGGCAAGTGGCCAGCTAAGTGACATGCAGAAGGTTAATAGAAAACAAATGACTGCGCTTCATTTTGAATTTTCAGATTTTGTATCAGCTTATAGGCACAGAAAGAGAACGATTTCTGTTAGAATCTATTGTGACACCCATTCATCTTGGGGCTGTGCCATTTGTTTGCTAGTGCCACATGCAGAGATTTCCAGCGCAGGGAGCAGGTGGAAGGTCGGGTAATGACAGGCAGCACTTTGCTGGATTGATGGAACAAGGAAGCTAACCGATCATGATCAAAAACCTACAGCTTTTACGGGTAACCATGTAGTAGAAACATCTTCTCCTGCTGTGAAACTCTCTCTGGAGTTATAATACTGATTATTGGGAAAGATTTTGAAAGCTGTTAAAGAAACCCCAGGATATTAAACTGAATATTCTTCATGTAATAAAGAAGAGCAGAGGCTTGGACTATTCCAGTGGTTTGCTGAAACTTCACATCATATGAAAGATGAAAAATCAGGGAGAGGACAGCTGAGTGTCAGAAAACAAAGCGTGCAAGGATCTCCCAATGTTATCAAGACTAGGGCCTTGTTTTAGAACAGGATTTATCATAGAATTCTCTTCATGAATTTAATTTATGGACATAAGTACTCAAGCAATAAACCATTTTCAAAGTGATTGCTGAATGCTATTTTATAATTATAGAGAAGCTAGATGCAAATGTAAGGGTTGCATTAGAAAAACAGGCTCATTCTTCCTAAAATTACTTTTCCATGAGGAAATATTTCATGTTTGTTTTAGTGTATTTAAGAAATATATTGGCTTAAAGCACTCTTTAGCCCAGGAGAGTGAAAGATGTATCATTTTATTTTAGATATAGGTAATTTCATTGGAGTGCTGGAATCAGTCTTAGCTAAAATTACACAGTCAACACCAGGGACATGACATCATTTGGCCAGCAATGAAGCCCTCCCTCTTGAGAACGTAGTGAAGTGACATTGGCCAAGAATGCTTATGTGTGAGAAGGGAAAAGGCTTCTCTTTTGAAAGACCCTGAAGCTGAACCTTCAGCTGGTAAAAGGATAAGGAAGGACACAAAATACTGGCGAGGGAAATAAAACATTGTGGAAAAAAGCTAGAAAGGAATTATTTCAAAACTTGCTCTGCCACAGAGAGTGTGACCAGGACTTGCTATGCAGAATTCAGGATTATATCTGACTTCTTAGAACAAACTCAACAGATACTGACAACAGAAACCTGTTTGGAGATTTTGTGGCACTACAGGCAAGTAGAAAATCCTGGCCAAAATAAATGAACAAACAAAAATACCAAAGAAAAACATGAAAAAATACAGAATTTGAAAAGGACATTTACAAAGTACTATGAAAATTGCTTACTAACAATTTTAAACTTCAAAGCTTGTTATTTAGAAAACCACTGTCCAGCATTTTATTCCATTTACCAAGAAGTTAAATAATTATATACCAAATACTTGTGAAGCACTTCCTGGGATATATTTATAGAACAAGCTAGGGTGAGAAAAAATGAAATAGGAATCAAGAAAATGTTTTGAAAAATATCCAGGTTTGTTTGTGTCAGACTAGTTTTTTGGACTATTTCTGCTAAAAGAAAAACGTCAAAGTGAATGGAAAGATTGAGGGTAGCTATTTTTATCTTATAAATGCTGAACTTTTGAAGGAATTCATGATATAGCAAGTCATAGTGGAGCGGAAAAGGAAAAAAAAAAAAACCCTAGAGGCAGTTAATGATCTCTTTTACGGGTCTCATATGACTTGAGCTATATGAAAGTAATGTTTTATCTATAAGTAAGCTGCAGAGTTTCCACTAGCACTGAGAAACCTGTGAATTGTATATCATTTCATCTGTGCCAGAAAATGGTCATACTGCTGTAGGTGACTCTTAAGAGAAGAACCCAGAACAATCAAGGGACAAAGACAAAGAAGACAGAGTTTGCTTTAGTCATCAGACTAAAGCAAAAAGAATTCAATGAGTTCTGCATTGTTTTGAGATATATTGGGATAAATTCTTCCAGCAGCATAACCCTATGAAATTTATTGGAAGTACTTCACTGTTACCTACTGAACTCTGCAAAATATGTAGAGCTACATGTAAATCTGTGTAAATAAAGTGTTGAAGATATTAAATTATTTCTTCTACTACAGCAAGAGGGAGTACTTGGTATACTGGGAAAACAAACAAACAAAAAAGGCATAGTATTTAAATGTTACCTGACGTAGTTCCTTGTGAGTCTCAATTTCTGTTTATACAGCTAAGCTCTTTTTTGCTTAATATCAAGCTGCTTCTTAACTGAACATTCGGAAATGATCAAGTACATTCCTCACACTGCCCTGTGCCCAGAGAAGGGCAGAGCTCCCTGTCTCCATACCTGTAATCACCAGGCACTGGGAAATATGTTGTTCCCTTTTACCTTCAAATATCTGTACTTGGGAAAAATGTGCAGCAAAAGGCAGCCAAGAGCTGAGCTCAGCAGAGCAGCAGCAGAAGCAGCTTGAGGAAGTAGCAGCGGATGATGTCAGAATATTTTAGCTTTGAATGGTAGCCAATATTAAAGGCCTCACAGGAGGGAAACCTGGCACTATAATCAAGTATATGGGTAATTTGGAAACAAACAAACAAACAAAAAACAGTCTATCATCAAAGATGTACACAAGGACTGTTGAAAGGAACATGGCAGGAATAAACAGCAAGGGTTGGTTTTCTTCCTCTGTAATCTTACCTGTTTTTCCAGCAAGCACTTGAGCTTTATCTCTGTTTGTATTTTGACTTGTATCAACACACTTGTAGCCTTCTGTTAACATTCCTGAATTTCTGACTGGGAATATATATGTATATTTGCAGTAGTACCACATAGATATAGCTATATAGTTTCCATATAAATTACTGTTTTAGCCCTAGTGGAATGGGAAATATGTCTTTCTTCCTGTGGTTATGTTTATTATTCCTAAATTGTATCATATCTCCTCTTTCCTTTTTTTTTTTTTTTTCCCCTAGATTAAATAATTTCTCAGTTATGTCCTGCAGAAGAACAATTAACTGTGCCTCATACCATCTTCACTTCCAATTTCATTTTTCCATAATTTTCTTGTTAACTCTGTCACCCTCCCAACCTCCGCCTTCCAGCAAAGGTAAAACCAACGCTACACTTGTTTGAAAATAGGACTGCAAAATCTTGATGCAAAGACTATCTGCTAGCTTGCATTTGTATAGCATTGTGTAAGAAATTCACAGATGATTTGAAACCTTTACTCGCTTTGTCATCTCTGCTTACCAGTACATGACACCAACCTTCAAGGCACCAACTATGCATGAGAAGATAAAGTGTTTGGAAATTTTGTTCTAAATGCCTGTTTCAAACTGGTGCTTGTTTTGTCTTTTTATGTTTTTGTTTCTAAATACAGTAACATCACCCTGAGAATAGAAACAATAACAGCAAAGAATTTTTCCTTTCACAGTTACAAAAATACATTTTTGCTCTCTCACTCTTAATCGTGCTACTCCGAGATGTTTTTATTGACTTTCTCTAGCTACTTTTTCTTTTCTTTCAGTCCAGCACTTTTTTTTTTTTTCCTTGCTTATGAGAAAGCCTCAGCTCTGCACATAAAAAGACAATAAAATAGTTCAGGGACATTCATAATCTTTAGGACCTTACCAATGAGTAATTTTATGTTGCCAGGCAGGTGAGGTTTATAGAAGCAGCAGGAGAGGATTGCAAGCAGAATCTAACCCATCTTCAATATTAGCAGATTAAAGTGTCTAGTTTTTGTTATTATCTCTCTATCCGTGACAAAATCCTATATTAATCTGATTTTCCCTGAAGTTGCACGACATGTTCAGATTTAACAGGAGCCTTATATCCTTAAAATCTCACTGTATCCTTTTTGTATCGTATATAAATTATGTTCACTTATCTCTGCAAATACAAAATTTCAATTTAATATCAACTAGCTTTAGATTTAATTCTGTCATTTCTGAATGCTATTATGAGTAAGCCCTCAGCTTGCAGTACAGGAGTGCGTTTTTGCAATAGTAGCATATTTTTCCTTTCAAATATGATGCTTCATTTGTGTTTAAACTTTAGCTTGTTGATTTAGAGGGGGGGAAATAGAGAAAATACAGAAGAAGGAGTCCTAGGAATAAATTACAATTAAAAGTATTAGCCAAAATCTATTCTTTATTTCCTACTGCCCATGTGAAAAGCTTCTGCGATTAAAGCTTCAATACTATGCCTGGATGCTTAAACTATACATCAAGTAGATGCTATTAGTGGCATTCTATCAAACCTTACTGACTTACAAAAAAAGTAATATTAATCTCTTACTCAGTGACTGAAGGTTGTTTTCTATTGGATTTCTGTTTATGTCTTTGGTTTAGCTGTTCCATGAAATTAGTTAAACTTGTGTCTAAACTCACCAAGTCAGCAGCAAGGAGCATCACACCAGAAACTGCTTTTACATGTAGGCATATAAAAGAGGCAGGAGTCAGTGGGAAGCCGCTTTAATTTCCTCTGAGAACTCACAGAAAACGACAATATTCTGAAGAAATTTTTGTTTTCAAATGTCATTCGTACCAAAAGCACTTCTGAGTTTATTTGCTTTGGAGGCATTTTTTAACTTATCCAGAGGATAGCCTTTAATAAAAAAAAAAGAGACATTTCTCTGGATAATTTTGTAGTTCAGTTTCTTTTCCAGTTATTTTCACGTTTGAATGTAAATTTCTAAATGTGTAGGATGTATGTGTAACAGTGTATTATAATCTTATTTAAAAAGGTTTTATATTAATTATTTTATTTCTAGTTTGAGTTTATTTTTTTAATCTTTATTGAGCTTTCTTTTTCGAGTTAGTTTTTTTGAGTTTGAGACATTTTTACGATGGAAGTAAAGGCAAACACAGAAAGGTTTTCATTATGGTCCCAGGAGACAACATTCTCTGAGAAAATTCAAAATCTTTTCTAAATTTGAGAGGACAGACTTCTGTCAGCACTCTGTAGGATCTTTCCCAGTGCATTTCCAAGTATAAATTCAGATAAGAATTAATTGCACCATAGAATGCAAGAACACAATAGCCCACAGTACGAAGGCATCAAAGATTAGACATCAAATGCAGGTGAAACATCTTTGCTTCAGAATGTAGTGTAATAACTAAACAGGCTCTGGAATAAATGAAAAAGAACTATAAGATATTAATATTTAAATATTGATATTGCTTTTGGAAAACTAAAACACAACAAATATAGTTTCAAACTAATGTAAGAAATGAAATATTCAGATATGACTATCTTCAGCAACAGAGCAATTGGTAGAGGAATTTGAAATGCACCTGAAATTGGAAGGGCAGTTTTCAAAGAACAGGCCTTGAGAACAAAACTGGGGAAAACAAAAATAAGTTTAGAACAATCATTGTTATACGAATTACAGGAAAGCATCCCTGCTGTGATGAGCTGCTTTTTACAATATGTTTTTATAATATAACATTAGTGAGCAATTCTTTTGTGAATTACTCTTACAAAATTAAAGTAAGCAGAAAAAAAAAAAAAGTAGGACATCTTCCATTTGAGTGATAGCGAAGTAGGAACATAGAGAAAACACTGTTCTGATGTGACTTATGGCTCCAGAATATTTAGCTGATAATGATAAGCTGATAATAATAAGCTGATATTATCAATGACTGTTTTCACTTTCAAAAATTTTCAAGTTTTTAAAAAAGTTCATCTTCCATATACAAGAGAGCTATATATACATATAAAAAGGAATATAGCTATGTCTAAAGGAAAGTCTGCTAATGTAATATGAACTCAAAGAAAAGTCATCATTTTGTCCACAAAGACAAAATAAGAACATAAGAAGAGCCACAAACATTCAGATTAAAGGATTTGTATAGGCCTGTGTCGGTGTCCAAAAGTGGCCTGAAATAGATGCCTATAGAAAGCAAGCACAGGGAAAAAGAAAAAAAAAAAAAAAAGATAATATTTCCCTGATACTGCATTGCCAGTCACCATATATTTTTAGCTGCAGAAATCTCCTGAACCTAACGTAATCTGTCAGCTCAGTAGCCCTCCACAGCACTCCAAGAGCCCTCCTCTTCCAAGCACTTGATGAGTCATCTTTGGAAACTTTACAAACCACATTTGTCTATGTCTTCTGCTTCACATGTCTTTTACTTGTTGTATTAAGAACCACTTCCTTTAGCAGTTGAATGCCTTGCTCTTGTTAGCTTCACTCACTGACCCGGAGCTCTTAGAGTGAACATGAAAGGGAACACTCTGGGCCTCTGCAGCCTCTTGATGACACTCCTGATCCTCTTTATAGCTTCCTCCTTCCCCACAATCCATCGATTTCCAAGACTGAAGAATCCTAGTGTACAACTGAGGGAGTCATCCCTCAGAAGGGAGCATTCAATATCTCGAGAACCCCCATTACTCCTATCACCTTCCTGGGTCCTTTTCCCTCCTCTCTTACAGCCTTCTTGAACCTTTTCTGGTTCATGCAGGAATGAGAAATGCACACAAGTGTCAGTATATATGGTGAACAACAAATTTATACTGTGATGAGATAATTCTAGTTTTGTGCTTTATTCCTCTCTTGACATTTTCTAACATTAGAGTTCCTTTCTTGAACCCTACAAAGCATGCCTTTCCTAATTTTAGACATTATTTCTGAAGTGTAAAACATGCCTTAATTTGGCTGGTGAAGTTCTCTAGACTTAAAAGCTCATGTCTCACTTGATGTCACTGTCTAAACTGTAGCAATTTAGCTTCAGCCAGTGGGTTATGTTTCTATTACATTTCATGGAGAGAAAAAGGGCCCTTCAGGGGATGATTCATTGTCCCTAACTCACAAGGTAGCTGAAATAGCTATTTCTTCTTGGAAGACCTATATTTTAAATGAGTGATCTTAAGTATAATTAATACCTACTGTTTGGTCAGAGAGCTATAGACTCCCTTTTTCTTGGCATGTGAAAAACCTCCAAAGGAGGAGATTGCAGAATGTCTCTGGCAACCTGTTTCAAAGCTCTGTTTCAATGACTACCCTAATAGCGAAAAAGTTTTTCGTATATGAAGTCAGAACTTGCTTCAGTTTATATCCACTGAATTTCAAACTAATGCTCATGAGGGTAATTTTCCCCATCCTTAGGAAGCATGCTCTGAGTCTACCTAATACCTCCAGGAGTGAGTCCCAGAGAAATCTGAATAGTTATTGCCACTTTCCTCCCAAAATACAGTCACAGAACAAAGAGATGTTATTTCTTCTTCTCTATCTACTGTATGAGTGACTCAGGGATTATAACACTCATTCACTAATCTAAGCAATGTAGGGGTTGTATGCTCCAATGTCTTCTCATGTGTTTTACATGAAACAGATATTGATAAAATGTGGAACTTGTGCTGAAGGAGGGACCACAACCCCAAGAAATTTCTCAGCTATTCAGGTGTACGACTTGCGTCTCTGTATCATTTGATCAGGCTGGTAATGCCGTCTAAGAAAAGAGAACAGAAGACTGAACTTGAGGGTAGTGTAAGTGCCTAAGTCCTAGGAAGCATCGTAAGAAAACATACCCAGACACATTATCCTTGAAGAAGCTACAGATACCTATGTTTTGTTGTTTGTTATTTATTTTTGAGAAAGTAAGCATTACTGTCTGTAAGCATTGATCAGTTCCACATAACACACTCTTTACTTAGAGGAAAAGAACATAGTACACAACTATCAAATCTAATTCATTCTTTCTGGCTACAGCAGCATTTCAAACATCTTTCAACGTTTGAACACCTGTTTTCCATGTTTTAGCATAAATGTCTCCACTTACTTACAGTCCATATACAGAACAAAAAAATACAGTGCTTGCCCAGTTTCAATACTTAAGAAAAGTCTTCTTCACTTCAAGATAGCGAAAGCATCAAAAATAAAAAAAAAAGAATTTCTAAGTCACAATTTCTAAATTTGATTAAATATCGAAGAAATGTTACCTTGCTCTTCCTACCACCTTAGTACTAACAAGTATTTGCATACAGATAAGTATGCAAACATACTATGCAAATATCCTATAGCAAGCATAAATGTCATATATTGACAACAAGTATAACTGATGATTGGTTGTATTAATTTGCATACTTATATGGTATCTGATGCAAATTATTGCTGTTTTATAAGTGCTTGAGTTGATTTTTTTCCGTTTGTATCTAGGTTGAGTGTTTACATTTTAAGATTATTAAATGCTACAAGCACCAGAAGAAAAAATTACTATGAATCAAGAACTTACTTTTTCAAGCTTTTTCATTATTTACATGCATGATGGTGCATTTAAATTCTGATACAGAGTCAGTTATTAAGCTATTTTGCTACTGCTATTGTTTTTGCACAATTGCCTAGATTTTTTGCATATTCTTTTGTATTTATCTTATTTTTAATTGATCATATTGTTCTTAAGCTGCCTAATTAATGAATTTCTGATTAATTCTTCCTATATTTTATGCTTTTCTCCTAGCAATTTAATTCTAATTCTACCCCATATGTTCTTTAGCACACAGCTCTATTAGTTTGTTCTCATGTCTCTTTTGTTTCTGAGACCACTTTGTTTTTAGAAAGAAAAAAAAAGAGAGTTATTAAACCTCTAATGGATCCTCTCTCTCAGTTTCTGTCTTTGAGAGCTCTTATTGTCTTTCCAAATTCCATTGAAATTGCCTTGTAGATTCAGAAAGTGTTAAGTGAATGAAACAGTGTGACACCATGTGATAATATGACATTAATCTCTAGGAAAGTAGGATAAAAACATTTCTACTAGTGAAAGATGGATAAAATAAAAACATTTTGTGAACATTATGTTTAAATCTGTGGTCTTCAGAAACACATAGATAATGCACTGTACATTTTAAGTAAGAAATAGGTTGCAAATATGTTTATAATTTTGCCTTAACATAGTGGTAAAGATAGGAAAGCAATACAAGTAATTAGGACAGATTTTTATTTTGTTTGACTGTAAGGAACCTTCAAAAATTGTGAAGGTGGATAATCTCAATTAAAGAGCTTGTATTTTTCTGATACATAATAAATCATTATGCTTTTGCAAGAAAAAATCATTTCTCACGGAGATTGCCAGTACTTCAATGTGTTTGTCAGAGTCCTATGTTGTTTTGTGTTGCAACACGTGTGACTTGGCTGCTACAGTTTCTTCTCTACATTGTTTAATAATAAATTATCCTATTTTTGTTTCCTTGTTTTCTTAGTGAAAAAAGCAATCGAACTGAAATCAAGAGGAGTCAAGATGTTGCCCAACAAAGACAGCAACCACAAGAATTCTGTCTGTAAGTTTATACCATTATCTTTAGAATGATTGCATATTTCTTCTTGAGTCTTCATATGCATTCAGATCAGAGAGAAAGAAAAACTTGAAATGCTGGGAAGAAACGGTCATAAAATGGTCATTATGGTTTCAAACTGTCACTGGTTTTAGAACTCTGCTGGACATAACCAGGGAGGGCAGAAAGCAGAATCAGGTGTTGTGATGTCTGAATAATATTGATATGTCAGGACATTTCAAGTTCAGAGATGCAAAGCTAGCAAAACAGACTCAAACTAGTAAATCTACACGATGCAGTGCCAGATCAGTACTGGGGACAGTTATCTTACCCATCTCTGAATCAAGATTTATGTTTTCTTATATTTTTCTTTTCCTCGCTTAGTATCACAGCTCTCTAATTCTTGCCCCCTCCTTGCCACTCAGCGTGTGCTTGTGGCTGCCCTTTACTGTCCTCTGCGGTGGCACAGTGAAGGCTCACGCCTCCCTCTGCAACTCCCAGCACCTCGAGGCTACAGCATCCCCTTCCCTTCCTCGCGTGTTGAATGTGCTCTGGGAAGACATCTATCTAATCCCTCTACATCTTTCTCCCCATATGTAGGGATCAGGATGCAATCTATGAGACTCACAAATTGTTATTTTTTTAAACAAAATTATCATACCTTTACCTGAACAAATGGCAGTCTTATGAAAGGCCAGTCTTACGAAAAATAAGAAACATTTTTTTTGTGGATAGCAGAGAGGCTTTTTGCTTACAGAAAAACCCCAGGGGGTAAGCCAGTGTCCACGTCCAACTCATTAAAAGTGCTTGTGTAACTGCTAAGACATGTCTTGAATAAATTAATTCTTTGTGTAGCAGCACTGGACTCAGTGAAGTGAATCTCAGGTTATGTTTGCTTCCCTGTGTGCTGCAGCACCGTGTGCTCTGCAGCCACAGGGAGAATGAGGGTCTTGGAGGCTAATGTCTAGGGGTATGAGTTGTTCTCTGCCTTGCTACAGTGCATCGTTTTATGCAAAGTGAGAGGTTTGGATATGCTCTCTGGAACAAAAGAGGCATGATAATTGTCTGCTTTAAATATTGTTCATTGCTGGTATGGCACTCAAAAGGAACTTCTTGTGCAAGATATAGCAGAAAAGGTTCATCTGCCTCTCTGGTGTTGGCATCTGAATGGGTGGTTATTTCATTATTTATAAGTTACTTCAGGGAGCTCTGTGATCTTTGTTTACAGTTGCAGAGCACATGCTGTCAGACACCACATTTAATTACAGAAAGTGGAAGTAAGACAGGGTATGTAAAAATTGTTATCAGGCAGTCTGCTGTTGACTTCAAATATGTCTTTGGTATTTTTTCCTCTGTTTGGTATTTTTTCCTACTTGTGAAGCTATATCTTGTGTCTTCTTTTTCAACATAAAACTAAAATGTGCGTTATTACCATTAATTTTCTACTATTAGCAGAAACTTAGATTTTTTTATATATTTAGATTAAAATATATTTTGCTAGTCTTTATGATCCAAACTCTTGCATTTAAACATTTTTCTTACCAGTAATAGCATAGATGAAAAAGTAATTATGAAGTCAACTTCAGAGGATTGATATGATTGAAATCATTTCAATTAGCAAATATCTAAGCAAGTAAATTAAAGAGAAATGATAAATGTTTTTGTGTGTTAGCCCTTTTCAATATTCTCTGCATATAAAACTAGATAAAACTAGAAAGCTTGCATGCTTCTCCATTTTGAGTGGAAAATGAAATGCAAATACAGGCATGGTAAATACGCAGTATTATCTTATTCATAGTTTAACACTGAAATAAAACATTATGAAATGTAACACATTTATTGAAATTCTATCCTGTAGTGGTCACTAAAGAATCTGAGTTGGAGTTCTGTGTATTAGTTTGTGTTAAAGTGTTGGAAGACTTTATAGCACGTTATTTTTATTTGCTTACTGAAACAGACGCTTTAAAAGGCTATATTTACTATGTTAACATGGATTGTCTTGGGAAAAGATTTTCTTTCGCTCTTTTGAATATGCTCTGCATACTGACATATTGGCAGTGAAAGGGAATGCCTGTGCGAAGTCCTTTATCTGTCTGAGGTTAGAAGATCAGACAAGGTTTTTCCTCAGGAGTATGAAGAAGTGTTTGTGTTTCTGAAAGCTTATATTGCCTTTTTTTAAAAAAAATTCTGTAAGTAGTTTAGTAAAAAAAAAAAAAAACTTCCCCATACAAGCCTGTCTTGCTTGTGTCCTTAGACCACTATTGAGCTGTAACTCCTCAAGCTGCAGGTCCTTTCAGTGACATTGCTTAGGGATCAGACTTTCTGGTTTGCAGCAAGTGAAGCTGCAAATGTTCCCTTTCCGATTTCCATTGCTGTTGGATTCCCCTTTTATTTTTCCTAACACACCTAGTGGCTTGAGGTACCCACAGAGAGGTATGGTAGACATGTATGGGAATTCTGGAAGCCCTCTCCTGAGGCAGGCTTGGAAAATGGACGAGGTGACAGTGTGTGCTGTAATGACACTCTTAGACGGTTGCTCCCACGGTGAGCGCCTCTGCAGACACAGATGTTTGCTTTGCTCCCAAGCCAGTGCTGATGCAATAAGTCATAATTTGCTATAGTAAGCTGGACAAATAACAGCAGAACCTGATGGTGTCTTGCGATCCTTCTCTGAGCTGGAGAATATAACAGTAATTTAATTCCTGGCAATTTCTGTGACCAGCTCACTGCTTTGCTGAACAGAGAAGCAGTAAAAAGTAATATATTGTAGTATTTACTCTTGATATAGCAGGTACACTAGGAAGATAAAAAAAAAAAAGATAAGTGTGAGACGTTAAAAAAGTACTGTCTACTGGGCTGTTATAATTAAATCAATAATGAAATTTGATTGATTCCATGAAAATAAATAAATAAATAGGCATGGTTGACTTCTTTATGACTAATGTTTAGCCCTTTATGACTAATATTCACAGTGGCAAAACTCAGTTAGGATTTGGGCACAGGACGTCACCGCACACTGATTATCCCTCATGGGATACAGAGTGGTATTTCAGTCACCTACAATCAGATCTCACTCCTTTCCTCCTGGACTTGCTTGTGTTCCTAAGGGGTTGCAACTGCTCTGCCACCCTCTAGAAACAGTCAGGTAATGAAGTATGGCTTTGGGACACAGGAGCCTCAGTAGATTTACGGTGGGAAAGAACCTTTATGTCATGTGTCCCTCCCCAGGGGATGAACAGCAGGGTTTTGCTTTGTTTTTGTTTTTCCTGAACACACCTGAAGGAAACTCATCAAGTTAGTCTGTTGCCAGAAAGCTCCTGGCAGCCTGTATCCTTCAGCAGGGAGCCATATGCAGCTGGGCCATGATTAATCTGTGCAAAAGGATGGGAAAGATACCTGAATGAAAATGAGGGCATGGTTTATCCAAAGTTTAAACTGGCCTGTTAGGGGCTTTAGTACTAGGCTTGGCTATTTTTGAACAATAAACTGTGAGATCCAGGAGATCGTTTTTGATAGCTGCTCCTCTATTAGTTCTCTATCAGTGCTGGAACTGCCACCAACAGTGACCAAATCCAATGCCAAGCAGATTTTTCCTGGTCATCTTGAGTTCTTCTCTCAGAGGAGCAAGAAGAGAGTTTTGCTTTGTGGATCTGCGTAAGGAAAATGAATTCTAACGCATCTGATGATGATGATAGAGGTCCATCCATTTAGTTGCAAGATCAATCTACTTGTTTTAATGACTTTTTTTTTAACATAAATTGGTAGTATTCTTGAAGGAAGCTGTTAAATCTGTCTTGCTTTTGTCACTCTTTCTTATTCAAGCATGGAATAAGACTAAAAGCTCTGTATGCTTAATGGTTGTCCTTTTTATAAATTACTATGACTACAGTTTGCATTGTGACTGGATAGTTTCAGCTTTTATAGGATCACTGGCTCTTGTATGAAGATGGTTTACTAGCAGTATTCCTGGCCAACACCTCTGTCATAGGGTAGCAATCCTTTCTAAACATATAGGCAAGAGAGGTTTTAGACAGAGCATCTTGTAATCCAAGAGGAGATGTACAGAACGAAGGAGGAGAAGGATTTCCTAATGATGTCACCCATGAAGACAGACCATCATTAGGTGACTGTAGTCCTTATAAAAGAAGGCTTATATGCTAGGCAAGAAGGAGACCCCGCTGGTTAATGTTTCGAGCCTCTCATACATCCCAGGCAGTCACCCTTGGTCATTTCAAGTGCATAGGATAATGAGTGAGTGTAGCCCTTTCTTCTGGACACCGAGCTATGGAGCCTAGAGAAGGTAGTGCTGTACTTGCCACCTTGCCCCTCCAGTGCCTCTGTGAATGTTGGGTGTCCTGATGAGGCTGAGGAGGGAAGGCTTTGCTGTGCCTCCTTGCTAGCAGGGTACAGCAGCAAGCTCCCTGCAGTGCCTGGGATGTTCAGTGAGGTGATACCCATTATATCATGTGGAAAGGGGAGATGCTTGTAGGTTTACGTGGTGCATGCAAAGCTGCCAGTGCAGTCATGTTAGAAAGGCTAAGCAGTAGTGAGAACAGAGGTCTGTGGAACAGCAGATTTCCCAAGTTTCTTCTTGCCAAAATGCAAGATACTGTGCTGTGCGGCACAGCAAATTGCAGAGAACCTCCGTGCTCTGGAAGAGCAACAGGTATTAACAGGTGAAGCCTAAGTGATTCTTTAAAAGCATTCCTTGTATTGGATGATGTTAAAGGTTTATAGTCACCAAGTAACTTAGCCCTATCTGTGCTAAATGTGTAGTTTGGCAGTTAATGCCTTTTTTGCAAAGCAAGCTCTCTGTAAATAGTCACTGAAAATAGTCACTAGTATGATTTGAAAATATGTTTCCAATGATCAGAAAAATGAAAATAAAAAAAGCCATTGGATTTTTTTTTTTTTTTTTTTGTAAACATAGATTTGGAATGTTATTTTGGATGTATTAATAAATCCTTTTGACTACAGAGTTTGGCTTGGCTTGGCTACAGAGTATATCTGAACAGTTGCCTCCCCTGCAGATGAAAATCAAACAAACAGACAAGTTATTTTAAGACAATGCAGAGCCAGAGAACAAATGAGTTTACAGACTCAGTATTGATTGGTCGCAGCACATTAAGGTGAATTAATGGCACACACTGTTGAAACTACAGAGACTAATTCCAAAACAGGATTACATTGCTAATGCTGTGCAAGAAAGGAAGAATGACAGCAGCCATTTATTTTGCTGCTGGAAAACTTTGAAAAATAGCTCAATACATCACAACATAAAGTTAAAAAGATGTTCACAGCAAGTTTTTAGGATGGAATTTTGTTTCTTATCAATATTTGTCACTGCATTTTAAATGGCAGTTCCTTCATTCTGTTTTGCTACTGATGAATGTACTTCGATAGAAGCAAGATGACTAGTACAAGATTTGCTTTTCTAATAATGAAAAAGCATTTCTCTGGGATAATATTGGACTAAATAATTGCACTTAATAGCACAATTTTTTATCTTGTTTATTCTTATTCCTAGTAAATAACAATTTATTTAAGAAGTTTTAGATATTAAAAAGATCAATATTTAGAAATGCACTGCAAACTTGCTGATATGCCAGTTGATGAAAGCAGCTCAAGGTCATCTCAAGTTACAGCTATAAAAGTTAAAGCTCATGACTATTTTCATATAAAGAAATTAAGTGATCATCATGATATAACTATTGATTTATTTGTGTTTTGGATATAAATGAGTTTTCTTGTTTTTTTTTTTTTAAAGCTTTTCATTTTTTTTACTTCATTTTAAGCCTCTTAGTTAAAATATAACAAAGCTATCTCAAAGTTATATATGCTACCCTTATATAACTTTAAAACTAATATAATACCCTATATTCAAGGATATACTATGATTAAATGCATTGTCCTGTAGGCATTTCTGTTTAGGACAAACGCCTGATCAAGTAAAATTGCAGGGAAAGCATATAGCATTAGATGTTGTCAAACATTGAATGCTATAGCCTTAATTAATTAAAGCCACATTTCATCGGTGGTGGGATTGATCCCTACCGATAAGCAGTGAAATAAACTTCCTAAATAACTATAGATCATTATGTATCAAAATATCTCATGCTTTGGAACTTATGTATGTTGACCTCTCTACATGTCTATGTTTCACTCTCAAGATTTTAAAAAGCAGAAGATGAAATTATAGTTAAAAAGATATAAAGCAAGTAAGGCAGGAATTATATATATATATATATATACATATGCATATATATATATATATGTAGTATTATATATATATATATATATCATATATATATATATATATGATGACCTTACACATAAGGGGGAAAAAAAAAAGTGCTAGCAAGTAGTATGTTTTATTTGGTAAATTTCCTGAGGCATGTACAGCCTCAAGCAAGAGCTAAGTTAAAAGCAGTTTTGAGAAATAAACAAAGCATATATCTCAGTATCTCCTTGATTGGTTTCACTTTCAACTGAAAGGAATAAAGCAAATATCAAAATGCTGGCAGCTTTCAGGCTTGCTTTTCATCCTGAAGCAAAGAGTAGTATTTACAAGTTTTATAAACAAGCTTTGAGAGGTTTGTTTGTCCAACACTGACACATTGACAGTCATTGCTACCTAAAGAAAAAAAAAACACATTAAATATTCAGTTAAAAAAAGGAATAAAGATGGAACCTAAACATTGACATTTTCATGCAACAGGTTAAGGGGCAGATCATGAAATGAAATCTTTATTGTTAAAAGTATCCTTGCAATACACGTACACACACACATACAATTTTAGATAAATACGTAACAAGATTTCATTGTATCATTTACTGTATATCTAGTAAGAGATAAATGCTATTTCTCTTTTACTGTGTATTATAGTATAAACTTGGCAGTAGGAAAAAAATGACTGCAGCATTAACCTTTAGCAGTTTTCTAAAGCTTTAATAAAACAGGAGGGATAATTACCCTGATATACTTTGTTCTAACATAGAATGTAATAATACAGAGCTGCCCAAGTGTTAAAGAACTTAGACTCTTCTAAAAAGATGAGTACCACTATATAATAAAATTCTACAATGCTATTTTAATAGATTGTATAAATTGCTTTGTAAATCAGGTTAGTAAATTATACTTGGTGTTTCTAAATAAGCCTTGATCACGGCAGGAGCTTAAATATCTTTTAAAATATTATGCAAAAAGCTTGCTGTGCAGAGAACTACTGCCTAAATATATTTGTGAAGAAAAGCATCACTTGTAGCTACAAGCAAAACAAGGTGCTTCATCAATTATTTAATACGTCATTTGCATATATAATTTGTAAAATAACCAGAAGAAAACATCTATTAAAATATGTAAAACGAGATATAATCTGATTGAATTATGGATGGCTGGAATGAATTGTTACCCAGTTAGGAAGCTGAAATTGCCATTAAATAATTCCCATATACAATTATGGAGCATTACTGATTATCCAAAGTGAGTGTTCATACCGTAGGCTAAATTGACATTGAATTCTGTTATTTTCAAAGTCAAAGACATAAGAATCATCAACCTGCTTTTAGCAAAGTACAGTTCTACATAAATTGCCTATTCATATGAAATTTAAATATAAACCTGAATACTTTTATATAGCCTCATTGGCCTAACTACCGTGCACAGCCCTGGTAAAAATATAGCAATAAATAGGTTGGAAAAATGAAGTCCCTGGAGATTCACAATAATATATGTAGATTGTGGAGGTGTTCAGAACTTGTGGGTGGGTGAATTCAGTCTTCTGGAACATAAAAAAACATTAGAACAATTTTAATTAAAGAAATAACCGTGACATTGGACTATGCAGAGAAGGTGTGCAGCAGGATATAAATACCCTCACTGCCAAATCTCTTGGAAAGTCAGACACTTCCCACTTCCCACAAGGAGATTCACACTTACAACAGAGGGCAGGACTGGTAGTTGCTATAGTAAAGCTTGACAGTAGCTGCAGCGTTCCTGCCTGTTGAGGGTATACACAATTCTGTCCAAACCCAAGTGAGCAGGAGAACATGTTCAAGCTTCATAGGTGGTCTTGCACTATTGCATTTCTTCTGAATTTATTCTCTAAAGGCAGAAACAGTTTAGAAGCTACTTTCAACAATGTTGGCAAAGCATTTTGCTGCCAGCTGTTAGCCCATCACACGGGAACATATCTGTTCCCAGAGACCCTCTGAGCAGCACTGCAAAGGGCCCGTGTCGGGTGTGCTCGGCACTGGGGAGTTTGTTGGGTGACAGCTAATTCCTCAGCTGCAGATCAGTTTGAGTCCACTATTCCTTCTTCATTTGGAAAGAGGAAGTCATGAATTCACCCAGCAGAGAGAAGACAGTAGCCATTTCCTCAATAATGTGCCCTGAAGAACTTGAGCTTTTTTTTGAATGGGTCAAAAGGAATTTGCAAGAACCATGATGGAAATGGAAATTGTCTGTATTGTTTATTTCACTACAGATTATGTGGCACTGCAGAGAAGACTGGAATATATTCACACAGAGGAAGTAGAATAGGAAGATTTAAATGAGAAAGTGGTGAATTTTAGTAGAAAAGGGACAAAATGAAGTGTGCCTTTGAAATAAAGGGAGAAGTGATGAGTTCAGGTGACAGGGAAGAAAGACCCATTAAAAAGATCTTCTGAGCTATCAGGAGGAGAAAGGAAAAGCAAATAAAGGAATTAGCAAGTGCAAAAAGGACATATGAAGAAATGAAACAGAGAATACTGCACACGGTAGGGAAAATTAGAATAAAAATAGGTATAATAAGTAGGAAGGGAGAACAAAGAAATGAGAAATGTGAAGATCTTAAAAGACCGATAGATGTTTAAAAGATTGATAAATCTTATTTAATTTGTCATTCTTATAGCAAAAGCTGATTTTAAGTTCATTTATTTATTATCTTTCATTATTACAGCATAATTTGCTTATTGCATGTTATCCTTTATATTATATAGCCTGTGACTGCTGACTGTGACATTAGCATTTGACACTATGATTTTTCAGTTATGATCTCTGATTCTGTCTCACAAATCCTAAGAATTGTAAGGAAACACTCTCTTCATTTAAAGGGAAGGAATAACTCAGCATGATGTGTCTTTTCAAATTGATACTGTGGTGTTCCAGGTGGAACACCTACTCATTAAAAATCCCATCTCCCCAAAACAAAACAAAACCAAACCAAGCAAAACAACTCAAATGTATTGATTTTCAAGTGTACACAGAAAGAGCAACCTAAAAACAAAACAAAACAAACAAACAAAAAGGACTAAGTTTTCGGTTATATATTAGCAAGGTTAAATAAGAAGGGGTTGTAAGTGTGATATTCTGGTATATTTATACTCCCCTGTCATATAAACAGTCTGAAATCAGGTTAAGAATTTTTGACGTATTGATGTAATACAAGTTTTAATGCATACGATGATTATCAAATTGCTTAATTAAAAAAATGTTTTAATCTAGAAGAAAATCATGGATCTCAAAGTCCATATTCTTCTCCTAATGCAGGAATGCATTCGAATTCCGTCTCTCTGCCATCACAATAGTCATTGCTTCAGACTCTTAACATGAAAGAAATTCTTTGCATAAGCAAAAGAGATGTGTGAAAAATGTATGCATATTGTCTTCCGAACTTCCTTGCCTTTGAACTGAACTTCCATACTCAATGTCTCTGCTAGAGGAGGTGAAGTCAGTGAATTATCAAATGAACATGAACAAAACAGTGTGGTATCTCAAAACTGATACTTCATGTGGTGTATATATTCCAAATGCTACTTTTTACTGCTAGTTCAGCTTTTTCTTATTTTTTGAAGTCAAATGGGAAACCTGTTTCATCTTGAGGAGTCATGTTTCCTTCCTAATTCTGCCAGACTTTTTTTCTCAAAAGTCTGAAAATGCATCTGAAGTAAGTAGAGAATAGCAAAGATTAAAATAAACTCTTTCATAAACCACAGATACTTATATTAAGGCTTGAAGCACCACCTGCTGGGGTATTACTCCACCATATCTATGGATAAGATCGGAAATTTAATCCACATTTCAGTGTAGAAAAGTGCAGAAGAACTAGTAAGCACTACAATATAATTTTTGTGTTCTTTTCTCTATTGTTTTTCAGTTTAATCAGTAACAGTCATTTCTGGTGTAATACTGAGGCAGAAAGGCTAGAGTGTAAGGAGGCTTTTTCATGGCACAGGACAACAGAAGTTTTACTAGGTATGCTTAAGCAGAGCTTGTAGCCCACACCACTATTGCCAGAACAGAATAATCCCTGAATTTCAGTCAGGTTTGCTAGACAGTCAGGTTCTTGCTTTTCACTGTTTAAGCTGTTATTCTTCCACACCTCCGTGTGTTAATGTAGAAACCTTTCACTAATCAAAGCCTAATTCCTTTACTAAAATAGTGTCTGAGTCAGTTTATTCTACATCATTGGGCCTTGTTTCTTACCATTTTCTCTTCCAGCTTCTCTTTCCGCAGGCTTTTCTCATCTCGGACTCTTTGACTAGTGAGATTCTGTCTCCCTCCATCTCCTTATTCATTCATTGCTCCCATCTTTTAGACTGTTTTCTTCCCTCATTTCTCTCCTCAGCTCCAAGTTTTGGAAGAGCAAAAGGCACATCCTTGACGGAAATGTCATTCTTGCAACAAATTACACGCTACCATTCTGATGTGTGGAGTGGCTAATGCATCCCATGGAAAAGGTCACCTGGATCTTTTTAGTTTGGGAAACTGAGTTCTCCCATCTCTTTCAAAATGAATGAGATGTAAAACACAATAATACTGTGAATGTAATAATATTTGAAAAGAGTAAATAGATCCAAAGTGGACACCTGGAAAAGAATATGTAGACCCCAACAACTACTGTTAGATAGGACATTACATCAGTCTATAGTAATCCTGAGCAGGTCTGTCCTTGAGTGGCCAGGAATATTTTGCAACCTTATTACAGAAGATCATGTAAAAAAAAAAAAAAAAAAAAAAACACCCTTAGTTTGGGCATTTGTACTTTAAAGTCTGTTTTGCCACTCACTTAAGTGCCCTAAATGCCTTCTTGCTTTAAATGGGTCTAGTCCTATGCAACCTGTGAGTTACCTACATTCTTGCTGAGCTGTTTACTTCATCACCTAGAACAGCCACAAATAATGAGAACATAATTAAAAAAAAAAAAAACAGAAAAAGGAAAACATGTCATGCATATCATAATTTCACATTTTAGCAGACAAAGCAATATCTATATTAATATCACATTTTACATAATTACATATACAAGCTTTTGTAGATACATATCTTTTACATATTTGTGCATAAACATTTCTATAACCTGATAAAAATTCCCCATTCTCCCTTGTCCAGAGCCATTTAGGCAAGTTAAATGCGAGAGCGGCAGCTTAAGAGAACACGGCACACTTTTGCTGTGGCTGTTTTGGCACTTCATTATTGCAAACTAAAGAGTAAGCTCTTTTTTTTTTTTTTTTTTTAGCGGACCAGTATCCAGTTTGTTTGGCAAAATATGCCTAGAGCCATGGGATCCTGTCTAGTTGTGTTTTTCTCCCTAAAGTTTTTGCTGCCTCCTGCTGATTTAATACTGGATAACTACTGACAAGTTTCCAGAACGGTGCAGGAATGGGAAATAACAGAGGGTATAGAAAAGAGAAGATTTGCAAGATTTTCTGATGAAAGTTAGGGGGGAAAAAAAAAAAAAAAAAAAGATGTCTAAAGGACATGCCACAATTTTGTTTCTAACAGCAAGCTTATTAACACTTTGGGTTTAAAATGTTGCTTTCTACTATCTAATAAAAAGAGCCCATCTGCTACACACCAGAACATGACCTTGACACCCAGTAAAAGAGTTGTCCTCTAATGGTTTTGTAAAAAAAAAAAGAAATGTTTTTTCTTCCTGTGTCTGTGAAAAGGGATTCAAAGTAGGACACAGGCTAAAGTTATACAGAGAAAAAATACTGGATAAAAAAGTGGAGATGTAACAAACCTGTCTATTTATCTGTCCAATACTACAGTAGCTATTTTGCATTCCATGTTAAAGGGTCTATGCTTTAAATACAAATGAACTAGTCCAATTGATCAGTTCTTACTCCTATTGATTAATATGTTTCTGTAAAGTCTAATCTGATCTGACAGGAAAGTCTTTAATTCTCTTTGTCATGAGTCATTTTAAATGCAAAATAAAAATAACATGTAATTATAAGTGAATTGGAAAGGCCTAATGGCTTCCTGTCCCTGAAAATAGGAATGACATCTCACAGAGGCATATATTACTATTACTGTCATATGGTGTTAAAAACAATTTCCAACTTCTTTCTCACCAAATTATGTTTATATTACATAAAAACAAAGCTTTTTTGGGCAAATCAAAGCCTAGGACTAATTTTTCAATTTGTTAGCATTGTGTTGTCCATGTCTGTTACTAGCCGTGGCTAATAACACAGATTGTGTTTGAGGGGACAGCGGAGTTTCAACTTATTGTTTCTTTTTTGTTTTATTCCTTGCTTCCTGTGTAGAGCCAAAATGAGTGATTCGTTAAGGTTAACAGTGCGTTATTATGCAACTAAACTGTATCTTGAACATGTAGTTATAGCCTGCTCTACCTCAACAGTCAGATAAAATATTTATATTTCTCCTATCTGTAAAGGATTTTGTCATGTTCCCTATGGTTGAAGTCTCTTTAACTGATCCGTCTCTGCTAGTTTTTGCTTAATGAAAGGCAGCTGACTTCTGTTCCCCGGCTCACAAGCAGTACAGCTGAGGGCAGTGTGTGCCTGGGTGTCGTGGGTCGGAGGACAACTCCTTTGCTAGATGCCAAGATCATGCTCAAAACATCAGAGTTGTAGCTCTTCTAAGAAATATCTGGAAATAGTTACAATTTTCCTATCAGTAAAATAATATATTTGCCATTAACATAATTCTAAAAAGTTTGTTATTAATCTCTAGTTACTATTGCTAGGATTTTAATTAAAATTCTATGATTCTATGATTCTATGAAAATAAATAGTCTGGCTTAGACATGCTTTTTAGAAATTCGCTACTGTAGGTTTAAGGGTTCTTTTTTATTATTTAAAAGATGTTTAAAAGGTGTTTAAAAAGAAGGCTTTTTCCATTTTACAGTGTTTTAACTGGAAAAAAAAAATCTTAGTGCTTAAGTCTCTCAAAATAAAGAGAAATGCTGACACAAGAGCTTACCTCTAAAGATTTGAATGACTGCACAACTATTTAGAATTCCCTGTTGACAAAGGGCTTCACAGCACTCCTGTAACTGCTTAGCTGAGGAAAGGTAACAATTTTGCTTCCACAAGAAATAGGGCATTTGAGACTGCAAGAAACAATATACATGCAATACTAGTACAAAATATGTGCCCTTTGCTTCTCACGATTTATCCCCTGTCACGAAGCAGAGCAGAACAGACTCAATCCGTCAGCCCGGTGGCAGTGGTATCAAAGATTCACAGCATGTTTGCAGCAGAGAAAGAAAACATCTAGAAATGGTAATTTAAAGAAACCAGACCAACAGCAAGGAGTCATGTCTGCACCTTTTCTCAAGTGTATATCTCCATAGCTTTCACAAGCTAAAGTATTTCTGCTGAGAAAGCCATCCAAAGAAAAGAAAAATATTAATCGAGAGGTTAAAACTAAAAATCAATATGCTGATTTCCCACATGCTTATTTTCTGATGTTTCCCTAGCAAAGTCTCTGTTTAATCTTCTCTCAGAAGAGAAATAGGTTTGCAAAATTCATTGTACCTTATGCACAGTTGAAATTTCTATCACAAAACAATCTAATGAACAGGGGAAAACAAAGGAAGTACTGTTTTGTATGAAAAAGTGTAGTACATCATTACTATAAAATTATAAGAATCAAAAAATGTTTTAAAGAAGAAAAGCAAAAATACCTGTAATTAAATGTCTTTCACAGAATTTAAAGGAGTAAGGTTATTTCAAGTCTCTTTTATTGATGATATTTGGATTAAAATTAATTTGCATGATGGTAGCTTAAACTCTCCTCAGTAGGGCCTCTGTAACTCCGTCTCTAGCTTGCGATGAAGCCCAAATGGACACAATGATGAACACTATAATTTGGCTTTATTACTTTTCAGCAAACTGAGATTTCACATCTTTGATTGTGCTGTCTGATAGAATATAGAGTATGGAGTGATATTTCTGTTTTCCTGTGTAAACTGTTCCAGTTGCCATAAAGATATATAGCATCATTTTGTACCCAGAGAAAAGATCTAGGTGTCCTTCTGGAGAATGCCCTACCCACCAGCAGATCAAGTCAGATTTTCAGTTCTGGTAGCAAAGAATAGAAAAGGTTTTGGAAAAAAAAAAGCCTATTCCAGAATTGCTACTAGCTTAGCTAGGTAGTCATGTTGGGAGTGTAATTAAGGTACCTCTTCAGCTTAGAGGAAAGCAATGAATGTATCATCTTCCCCTTTCCCCCCTGCCCAGGTAAGTCTTCCCACTAAGCCTCAATGAACTGGGTCAGTACTGACTTTTGCTGCATATTACAAATGACAACAAACTCTACTGAGCTGTGTCTGATCTTACTTTATTTCTATGAAAATTTGCCTAAACATTTTATGGTTCAGGTTGTGGGGAATTTAGAATTTGCAATAGTTCAGAGCTGAATTGCTATCCCAGTGTATAACAGTTTCGGCATTTTTTTTAAGTGTATATAATTTGTATATAATAATAATAAGTATATAATAATAATAAGTGTATATAATTTGCATAATCATAATATCCACTCATCTTACTACCTTTAATTTCCAAAAAAAAATCCTTTCTAAAAAGTGGATATTGTGCAAGTGCAGTAGAATTTATACTCTGCCTTGATTATTTATAGATACTGGTGTAAGGGTCATTCTCATCTGAATATTATTGTTAAAATTGTAATGGCTGGTCAAGACTCACCCACTGGAGCCATGGACAAAATTTGCTAAGTATGATAAGAAATGTGAATATTCTCAGAGCTTCAGGAGCAGCGAACAGTTCGCTTGCAAACCTGGAGCAAAGTGCCACGTGTTTGCACTGCCCTCAACTTGGCTCCAGGACTGCACTGCTGAAATCTGCATTAGAAAGTACTTGTTTATAATTTAGTTACTAGGTGTGTATAGTGTCTGTTTGTGTGTTTGCTCTCCAAGCCCAAGCATTGGGCTCTACTGTGGATGTCACACGGTGCTGCCAAAGCTCTTGGGTCAGACCTCGCATCCAGCTCACTTCCAGTGCTGGCATCCTGGTCTGTACATGTGTCTCTGCCAAAGCCCTTGCAAGCATATTTTACCCTGCAGTCAGGTGAAAGACAGGCGCTTTGCTGGACACAAAAAAATGAGGAAAGTGTGACCTTTATTTGGAAAAAAGTACACAGTGTTAGTAAGGTGAGTTTGATTTACAAATGTGTCTGGTATAATCCCAGTCCAGCTATTTGCGAGACATAGTATTTATTTATGCATAAATATTCAACCATTTTTTAGAATTTTTGCAATTTCATATTTTTATAGGTACATATACCACAACAAACTCTAAATTAAAACCTAGAAGAATTAAGATAAGTTATTTTTTTTCCCACAGTTCTTGACTTTAAATTTCTTCTGTCATAATTCTGCTACATCCTGTTAAAATCTTCATGCAGAAAGCACAACAATATGAATAAATAAAATCAGAATGGTTATGCAATGCATTTTTTTTTTCTTTTTTTCTGGCATCCTCTTGGGTATACCCCTGTTATCTCATTCGTGTGTTAAAATCCCATAACAAAAATTGGTGGGAAACACAAGCTGACTCTTTGTGCAGATCAAAGATGACTCATATTATACAAGCCTTGTAACCAACACTGCTGTGCCCTGCAGGTCATAACACTGGCTGTCAGGGTGAAGATTAAGCTCTGTACAAACAGCTACATACAGTACAGATCTGAGAAACAGAAACTGACTTTAAATCTTGTATATGTGATAAGGGTATATTTCTTGACAAGGATAACCAAAACTTACTTTTTTTTTTATTTTTTAGATTTTTTATGCATTTTTTACAGACAAGCAGAAATTTAAAAGGATACAGAGGTTAATTATGAATTGCTTTGCATTTCTTCTTGTCTGTAACCTTGTAAAGGCTGTCAGTTAGAGCCTCAAGAATATGACACATTTCATTTCATCACATAGATTACTCTAAAAGGAGACTGTTTTGAAGAAGATAAATGATTTTGTGTTGAAAATTGGAACTCTTTACTTTTCAATGGCTTATAAATATTTTTCCACTTGTTCTCTTTCTCATACAAAACCTCATAGGAAAGTGATTAAAAATACTATCATTAAAATTTCTGATGTAGCGTTTGATTTCTCTCTTGGGCCAATACTTCCTGGGTTTTTTGTTCGCTTGCTTTATCTTTTCCCAGTATCAGGCTCAGGCAAGACATTTATCTCACATCCACCTCTCCTGTTTAGTTTGTCTTTTTTAACTCTGCACATGTGACTTGGGGAACAGTGTGTGCTTCAGTTTTCTGTCTCTCCACAGGATGTGGAATAATTTCTCAATATGCTATGGCTGAATGCTCTTTGCCACATCAGTCTGTCCTACTCCCTTTCCAGTTGAACTGAAGAAACTTCTGGATTGTGTGAACCTACAGATGACATGGGGGAACTCTGCTAGCCTGAATGGTAGCAATTCAACCTACCTGCTAGCTAGATTCTAGCTACTTCAAATATTCATTCAGAAGTTCCTCATTACAAAACTATCCTAGGCAAATACCTTATTCATCTTCAGTTAATACATGCAGAAGAGAAAATCCAACTTAATTCTTTTGAATTTTTTCTATACATTTTGCTTATGATTAATTTGTTTTCCTTTTTATTTTCTAATGTGACCTTGGGGGGGGTTGTGAGTGGGATGCTCTGCACCGACGGCTCTTACAGAGCACGTGTCGTGTTGTAATTACTGGTAAAGGCTGTATTGGCAAGAGAGGTCTCGGGCTCAGTCAGGGCCTGTCTTGACTGGGCCTAGTTTTATCTTGATTTCTGTGTGTTCACAGTTATGGAGTGGTCAGTTAATTGCTGCCAAGGCAACACTATTCTTTTGGGCCAGACATTATGTTTAGATAAATGAACCTGTAATAGCCTATAGCTGGGTATAGTTCAGCTGTGGATTTATTATTCTGTCTTTCTCACTTCTGTTTCCTTGCCTACATAAAACCATTTATGTAGGGTTGTTGTTGTTGTTGTTGTTTTTGGTTTGTTTTTTTTTGTTTGTTTGTTTGGTTTCTTTTCTTCTAACAATCCAAAAACCAACTTCTGGTATCATATGGAAAACCATTGCTTAAGAAACTGAAGAATGCCAAGTATGATAAAGTAAAAAAATCCTCTTCTGTTCATAATAGGAAAATAGAACAAGAATAGGGTACTGCCTAAAATTCGGGTTTTAAAACATTTTCTGAATTTCAAAGAATACTAGCTAGATATGCCAAATGGAGTTTTATGAGCTTGTTGATACCTTCTGTTGATTAATTGATGAACAGTAATAGAATATAGTCACAGGAAAGTAAAGAAGAAACAGCAACAGAAAAAAAAAGTCTATGTCTGAATTTACGAAAAGCGTATACAGCTGTAGAGAATTATTTGTCCCGTTCTGTTCAGGAAATTGAGTTTATCTTTTCTTCTGATTTATTACTTTATTTATTTTTAATACAGTTTAACTTATTTGGAGGTTTTGCTAGGTTGTTGTCCAAATGAGAAATGTATTCTTTAATGAGCATTACATTTCATTATTTTTAAAGCTGTTGAATATCAAATCAAAGAGAGTGAGTTTTGCTAGGACTTGTAAGTCCTCTGGGTTAAGGTACCTTCCTTCAATTACTATGGCCTAAGATACCTTTGTAGGCTGGACAAATGCAAGAATGAGTACACTGTAGTGAAGGACACTTGCCATACCTGACAGGAACATTTTAAACATCCTGAGCTCTGAAAAATAGGTACAATTTCACTGTTTTCTTTTGTATATACTAAATGCATATCTGTACACATGTACTTTTCACTTTATTATACCTAAGTCTTTAATTTTAGGTTTGTAGTAGAGATAATTACACTGAAGAGTTTGGTAGATTATATTTGTATGCCTTTGCTCCTCTTGGAACGATGAAATTTTTTGATCCATGTAAAGTGTGGATCAAGAGGAATCTTCTTTGATGAAAATTACCTCACCTCCTTCTAGCATGAATAAACCGTATGCATGGGGATTCCTTTGGCAGCCAATGCATACCTGATAATATGAAGAGAATGCTGCTATTTTTCATCCGCCTACATTTTGTTTCTATTTTAAATTCTGAATCTGGCTTTTGCCAATAGTAGTTCTCCTTCGCCTTTCAATATCATGCACATTTTATTACAGAAAAATGTGCAAGAGTGCTATAATTTCAAAATGACATTGAATCTTAGTGCTCGGTGGGAGGTTTAATGCATTTCTATGGAGCAGAACTGTTTCTGTTGTGTGTTTGCAATTAATGATGAGAAACAAAAATAAAATGAGACCAGCATGAGTAATAAAGTCTCTCCTACCTGTGTATTAACTCACTAATATAGCTTTTCTGAGCGACATCTAGATTTGCTGAATTTGAAAAGGAGTCACTTTTGAAGATGAGGGATGGGTGTATAACATTGAATGAAGGTCACAGTGTTTTCTTTTTTCATGATCAGTGTCTTCCAGCTAAAGATAATCATATGTGTCTGTGAGAAGGGTGAAACCAGCAGGGAAACATATTCTCAAATGATAAACTATTGGGATAATTTGCTGATGTCTTTGAGGACCAACTTTTAAGTACATCTTCTTGAAAAGTACATCTGGAAAGCGTGTCTCTTTTGTCTTTGAATGAAGGAAAACACCTTTGAATGTTGTTTTCTATCAGCTGATATCTGGGCTGGTGACTGGTTTGAAGGCAGAGGGCAGGGGCATGGTCTTACCACTTACTGTTTCTGAACAAGTACATACTGTCAGTAGCTAAACTCTTGAGGTGCTCTTTTTCTTAATGCAACGGTAGCTAGCCTGGGATACAAAATTTTGCTTCCTATTTTTGTTTTGCCTATATTGCTGATTGATATAAATAATATATTTTTGACGATAAGATCGTGGAACAAGTAGTCATAATGCTATTCTGTCATTAATTTCTGCTGTGACACAGCAGACAGTTTGGATTTCTTAACAGTGTTACCCTACATCTGCAAAAAATAATGTGTTGTTTTGAAGATAAGTTGTACTAATTATGTAAATTGTATTAACATAGTTAGAGCAATGTGCTAATAGTCCTAATTTAAGTAAAATTCCAACTAACTCAATTTGAGTCCTTTGCCCATTAAAGCATAAATTTATGGAGATTTTGTTTCAATTTATTCTATTTGTAATATGATGAAGATATGATTTGTTTTAAATACTATAATCATAAATGCATTGGAAGTTGGAGCCATAACAGATTTAAAACAAAGCTGATTGATTATATTTGATATATTATTAACACGCATTTGATATTTTAATTCAACAAGTGCTCAGACAGTTTTGCACATAGCTAAGGGTCTATTATAAATCCACAACAGCAAATAATGACAGAAAAAGAAATAGAAGGAAAGCAAACATAATTTAAAATATTAAGTAAAAGATAGCTAATCCATCGGCACACTGTTATTACATCCCAGTTGCCATTCATTCTCTGCATAGTTAAATGAAAACACACACTGAATCCTCTTTCTCTGAGAAATGTGAAGGGTCATCAGATCACAGAGCACAGAGCAGAAAGTGATGACTGAAGTTCTGACAGGTATCACTGCACTCAGGGAGTTACAAATTTTAGAAGCTTTGTCTCACCTCCAGAAGAGGCTCCTGTCTGCAGAGAGAGTTCAAAACTATCTAAAAGCTGAAGTCTAAACTCACCCAGCTAAGTCTGAAACTGGAGGCAAAACAGTCACTGTCTCGGTTAATACGTTTGAACTGAAAATCCCCATGTTAATTAGTCTGGACCCAGGGCCGTGCTCACACCATCACGCTGCTTTCTGCATTTGAGTTGTTGCCTGGAGATGATTGTCTGAGCAGTGCACAGCGCTACCCAACAACCCTTTGCAATGTCTGCATAACACAGCGTTACAAGAGGCAGATAAGCTGTATGCAGCCAGACAAAGAACGCTGTATAGTCTTTGAAAAAAGCATCCCCAGTGGCTTTCCACATTACTTATTGCATAGTTTTTCTTTCCTCTCATTATTTTTCAGTCCAGAGTTCTATAATGTGTCCTTAAGTGGCAATAAGCTTAAACATATGTTCTTTTTCTTTTAGTCATAAAGGATGAAATCTTGAATGTATAAACTAGTAGATGCACATCATATAATAGTAATCATTAGTATTCTCTCTTCTGAGGGTTAGCAAAATTCCGTACAATTAATATTTGTCATGCCTCTGAATAATTCCAATAACTCAGCCAGGAATAGGACTAAAACTTGCCTGCTTGCTTTGTATGGATTTGCCTAGGCCTCTCTGCAGCAGGATTTTACTTTGTTTTGTTGTAACAGCAGTTGTCTACTGACAGGCAACTCTTACTCTCATTTGGCTTTGTGTGGGTGTATGGTGTGTGGTTGTTGTTACAGTAAATTTGATGTCCTGTAATGGCTGATAGTTACAACAGACAGTAGAAGGAGAAAGGGTAGAAATTGGGGTTTGTGTGTATAACAATTTAAACCAGATTATTTTTCAGACTTTCCTGTAAAATTATTATTTTCTTTCTTTCTTCAATAACAATGAGACCTGTGCTAAGTTTGAAATGTTAAGATTTCATTTAGTCTGATGCTAAAGTACTGTTTTTGCATACAAAGTATACCTCTTTGGCCCATGTAAGACGCAGGAATTGCAGGGAAGCTATCTGTGAAGAATGTGGTGGAACAGGACATCTACATTATTGAACAGGCCCCTTCACACTTAACGCCCATTGACAGCTCTTATTAGTTCCTGTCTTTCAGTTTTGTGCATCCACATGTTGCATGGCCCATTGCTGCTGGCTTTGGAAGAGAGGCCTCAGTGCTCCCCTAGGCTGAAACCATGATTTCACCCAGGAGAACTACCAAGTGCAGCAACACTGCAACAGTGGATGTTGAACTATGGGCACAGTTAGTAGTAAAAATGTCTCTTTCACAGCTTATTAGTTGTATATGATCGTAATTAAAATATTCAGAAACAACAGCATTTGGACTGTCAGTATGAATTTATACTTCGTTGACCAAAGAACTTAAGTATTTCTCCTTGCTCTTTTGGGCAACAACAACAAAAAATTCCAATACTTTTTTTTTTTTTTTTTAATCTCATTTAACGCTTTTAGCAAAAGGCTTTAAAAAGTGGCAAAAATGTGAAATCTCAAACTTAAACAATGCCAGAATTAAGGTTACACACAAAGTCTGCATCTCTTCACAGGGATGCAATACTGATCCATTTTAATGATTTTTCTCACATAGGTCATTAGCAGGGAAATAAAAAGAGACTATTTGCTTTTCTGTGAGTTCATCCTTTGACAGAAACAAACACTTGAGGTTTTCTACTTACTTATTCAGTAGAGGTGCAGTGCTGTTTGTTGGCTTCCTGAACTTCAAAGCTGAGGTGTAGGATCTGCCTGCTACTGAATAAAACACCTACTTTGTGAACTGGTCATAGGCTTTCTAACTTAGCATATTTAGCATTTGCATATTTTTGGCATAATTATTATAAGAGTCAGGATGGCATAGTAAAAATAGATTGACCATGTATATTAAAATCTTGAGGATCTTTTTTATGCGTTCTTCTTTTGTGCACTTTTATTGTCCTTTCCTGTTTTAACAATAGTTTGATTTTTTTTTTTCTTATTACAGGGATTATATTTTTCTTTCAAGTGCTTATGCCAGGTTTATGGAACATATCTAAAAAAAAAAAAAACTTGATGAACTATGATGTTTTTCTGCTAGGCACTTACTTTGTGATAGAGCTTTTTTTGTGTTCTATTTTGTTTTATAGGTGTCTGATATCTAAAACATTTTATATTTGTTTTTTTCCATGTATCATATCAAAAGTAATTTTTTGTGATACAAAACTTGTGGAATTCCTGTATTCTCTTTTCATAAATTTCTTTTTCATTTATTTCATGTGACTAAGTTTTTTTTTTTTTTTTTTTAACTCAATCGGCATGTATTTTTTTTCCAATCATTAGAAGAAATAATCACTTTCATAGTGAAGCACCTCTAAAATCATGACAGGAGAAGTAAGAAATGTTAATTTGGAAAGATTTGATTGCAGTACTGTAAAAGAAATCTGGACTGCCTTTAAAATAATGTACTTTCTGGTAACCATGGCAGCACTTTACTATTGCTGTTTATTACTGTGTTTATTATGATTATTACTGTTGCCCCCTGCTTTTTGATTTTTTTTTTTTTTAATTCTACCCATAAAATGCTCAAAAATAGAGCAAGTAAACTAAAACGCACCTTCAAGCTTTTCAGCAGCGGGGTGTGAAAACTAATTTTTAGGTATGAACTCCACTGTTTGTGGATGTGGCAGCTTGAAGGCACAAAACCTGTACCATGTTCATGCTCAGCATAGGGCATTTGGCTGTTAGGTTTTGTATCCTACTTTGATGCTGCCTCCTGAAAAAATTAGTCCTTTACACTGTGAGACATTCCCTCCTTGCCTGCCTGTGGGAAGGCAATGAGAATCAGAAAATAGCTCTTAAATAGTGTACACAAAAGCAATAACCAAATAGTCATTTCTTGCTTTTCCTATTCCATTGCCTGCTTCCACAAGTACTTAGTTGTTTGTTTGTTTGTTTGTTTAAGTTTCAGAATGTACTAGTGTAAGAGATACTCAAATATTCACATGCAGTTCAGTATATTTTTGAATTTCTGTAACTCTGAAATATTCAAATAATTTAAAGTTAGTTAACAATGCTATGGAGAAGACATTGGTCCTATTATGTACTCAACTCTCAGAATTAGTATATACATAAATCTGTACAGAAGCCAAATATGTATCCAGATAGAGTAGATAGGTAACCAATGGGTTATTTTGTCCCTTTAAACACTAAATAAGGGCTCTGTGTTGATCCTATCTCATTGCAGAAAGAGATTTGTTGGGATAGGAATATTGATATCCTAAGTCTTAATATAGGCCATAGAACAAAATGTTGCATTCACAGAACATTCACTGGATTGGTGACTCTCTTCCTAATGAGTCCCTCATTGTTGTGCCAAAAACCAGATTGGATAAATCCAGGCCAAATAAAGTTACGTGGGTTTACACAGGTACAGATTTTGTTTCTGTTCTGTTCTGCTTCTGTTTCTGTGTGAAACAAAAGCTGAGTCCCAGCATTAGACCCTTTCCGTTCTGGACCATCCCTTTCTTTTTGTCTCAAAAAACCCCTATTTTGACCTCTCTATTTTCCCTGAATATTTAAACATGGGAGATATGCACAACTTTTCATCAAATGACAGCAGAGTTTCAGGCCTTTATTTGCTTTTAATAGTGTTTCAAAATATCTGTCTTTGATGAGGTTTAGTGCAATTCGTAGTATTTTATTTCAAGACAAAGGATTTTAAAAGTCAGTTTCTTAAATTTTGTGTTTTATATTTTCATGGTGGCTTAGTTATTCTCTGAAAACATTTCATCCCTCTGTGTGGGTGCATATAAATGCATAATAACTACAGGTACACATCTTATATCATTTAACAAGAACAAATCTTTCTGATTTTTTACCAACTTACAACACAGCTTATTATGTTGAACATCCATTTAATGACTTTGTAATAAATTTTTAAATGGGTGTTATGAAATCACATAATTTATCAGTTACCAAAAAAGGCTTCCAGTTGACATTCTTTATCTAAATAACAGTTCATTATTGGCATAAAAAATCACCTAGAAGAAATTACATATTAAAATTCTGCTTTTTTAAAAGATAAAATATGAAAGTCGCACTTAGAACAAAAATGTCAGAAGGAAAAATGACTGAAAGAAAACGATAGTCTAAATTAATCAATATTTGTGGCCTTATCAAATGCAGCCACCCCAAACTGGCCATATGACTGAAAATCATTACAACAAAAAGATTTTAGTGTTTCTACATAATATATAGAAGCATAAGATGACTTCTGTTTTCAGAGAGGTAAAATTGCACAGCATAATGCCTGTTAGTGTTGCCAAACTAGCAGTCTCAGATGTCACAACTGGTTGTAATGATTTATCAATAATGTCTCTGTCAACATCATGTTTTATCCACATATTCTGTATTGTATTGTATGTACCACTTGATGCTCAGAAAAACAAAGCACTGAGCAGAAGAACTAGATTTGAGT